>CAUYOR010042178.1:0-52348 GCA_963573925.1 Callimico goeldii | reverse complement strand
GCAATGGCGCGATCTCGGCTCACCGCAACCTCCGCCTCCTGGGTTCAGGCAATTCTCCGGCCTCAGCCTCCCAAGTAGCTGGGATTACAGGCATGCGCCTCCATGCCCAGCTAATTTTTCGTATCTTTAGTAGAGACGGGGTTTCACTATTTTGACCAGAATGGTCTCGATCTCATGACCTCGTGATCCACCCGCCTCGGCCTCCCAAAGTGCTGGGATTATAGGCTTGAGCCACCGCGCCCGGCCAGCCTAGTGCATTTCTATGTAACATGGATCTTGATTTTTCCCTGTAAGATCAGAATTACAACATGATTTCATTGAAATTCATACTGAGTATTCACTTATACCATGTATTCTACTGTGGATAACCTCAGGGGCCTAGATTGTTATGGGAACAACAGTAACATAATTATTCTGAGGGAGAGAGCTGGAGGGAGGTTTGTAGCTGATTCTCCCACAGTCGTCTTTCCTTCTGGCTTCCCTGGGGTCCCTGTGTAGGACTCAGGCTGGGCCCTGACATTGATGAGATAGGGACCAACCCAAGATATCAGTGAAGTTGTACACCTGAACTCTTCTTGAAATGAACTCCTACCGTTCAAGATTTTACAAAGAAGATCAGAAGTCATCCTAAGGCACCTTCCTGTGCTAAAATCATGTTTATGTGAATGTTTCCCCTGAAGATGCTCAGAACCATATCTACACAAACTGACCCCATGGGGTCTCTGCTTCATCTTTGAGGGCATGATGGGGTGTGTCCTCCCTGGGACATTGATCTCTGGAACCTAGGGCAGACTGATTAGAAAAGCATAGGCTGGGTGTGGTGGCTCACACCTGTAATAACCCAGCACTTTGGAAGGCCGAGGCAGGCGGATCACAAGGTCAAGAGATCAAGACCATCCTGGCCAACATGGTGAAACCGTGTCTCTACTAAAAATATAAAAGTTAGCTGGGCTTGGTGGCAGGTGCTTGTAGTCTCAGCTACTCGGGAGGCTGAGACAGGAGAATGGCTTGAACCTGGGAGGCAGAGGTTGCAGTGAGCCGAGACTGCACCACTGCACTCCAGCCTGGTGACAGTGAGACTGTATCAAAAAAAGAAAAGCATATTAAATTCATAGAAGTCTTTACAAAGTACATTTTTTTCTTGGCTTTCAATAAAATTATCTAAAAACAAATTATCCATAGACAAATATGCTTCTTTTACTAAAGTATGTCATTGTAGGGATGTGGGGGCTTGATAAATAATGGTATTATGAATGAAAATATCTTATACAGTTACATAGGGTTGCTAAAAATCGTATAGTTGAACACAATACTTTTCTCTCCTAACAAGAATAGTCTGTAATTTATATATTTGTTAACTTGTTTGTTGACTGTCCCCCATGCAAGATTATAAACTATATGAAGACAAGAATGATCATTTCTCTATTGCTTACTCCTATATACTTAGCATTCAGCATTGAGCCTAATGCATAACAGGTGCACAAGACACAATATGTGTTAAATAATAAACTGAATAATCCAGAGCCTCTTCCCACCATTCTTATTAAATGGTTATTCTTGTCTCCTAAAGAAAGTATCAGTTCTAGGCCGGGCGCGGTGGCTCATGCCTATAATCCCAGCACTTTGGAAGGCCGAGGCGGGTAGATCACGAGGTCAAGAGATCGAGACCATTCTGGTCAACAAGGTGAAACCCTGTCTCTACTAAAAATACAAAAATTAGCTGGGCATGGTGGTACGCGCCTCTAGTCCCAGCTACTTGGGAGGCTGAGGCAGGAGAATTGCTTCAACCCAGAAGGCGGAGGTTGCAGTGAGCCGAGATCGTGCCATTGCACTCCAGTCTGGGTAACAACAGCGAAACTCCACCTCCAAAAAAAAAAAAAAGTATCAGTTCTGTTTTGATTTGGTCCTCCAATCTACATAGCTAAGTGATGGGAGCAGAGGGTAAAAAAAATAGTTTTGTTTCATATATATGATTGAAAAGATTTTCAATTTTTTATCATATAAAATCTCAAAGTCAAATTTTTCTGTAGCTGCTTCTTTAGGCTAGGTTCCTCAAAATCACAGCCTGGAGGAGCTGTAATGGGCAGTAGAGATCTCATAGTTTAATGTAGCTTAAGCTTTGAGTTATTTGTAATGACACAGTGAGTGTCAATCCACACAAATGATGCTATAGTGGCTCAAATTGTTTGTTTTCAAATGCATTTATTTCAAAATATTTTGTTCTTTGGGTTAGCTCTAGTGTAAGATGAAATATGTGTTGTAACTATTTTATTAACAGATAGAAGTTTATAGACATGGGGATCTAGTTAATGAGAATGAGATGGAAAAAGTCTTGCATCCTGAGTTATATTATTATAAAAGGAAAAATATCTAATATTACACATAGCAATAGTGAATTAACCAAATCAGCTTTTAAAACATAGGAACATCTGCTCTAAGTAGATCTGGCACTTGACTTTAAAGAAAGGCACACATATAAGGCAACATGAGAGTCTCATTTTGCCCTCCTTTTTGAAGTGCTTGTTAGTTGATTTTGGGATGATTTCCAAGCCAGCGAAGTTACCATGTGTGCTGTGACAATCCTGTCACCATTGTTTGTATATAAATCAGGCATGTTTTATTTCTGTATGGATGAGCTGTGGATTTCTAGCATGCCCAGAGAATGTGTTCTGATGAGCCTCATCTTCAGCTGAATGCTCCTTCCCCTGTGAAAAGAAAAGGCACATTCCCACCTCAGAACAACTAAGGCTAGTAAGGCAGGTAGACTTGCAAAGCTCAGGAGAGACATGGATGCCGTACACAAGATTAACAGGTAGGGAAGATTTTAGATAAAATGATTCACTAGGTAAAAAATTAATTTGTTTATGACTCCCCTTTCTATTTGAGACTCAATTATTTTAAAAGAAGGGCATCTGCTATTTAAAGCTTAGAAAACAAAAAGCAAGAAAAACAAATTCCCTAACCTGAAGACTTGGGGTCAGTACAATACCTAATTTTCTCAGTGGCTTTCTCAATGCATGAAGTATGTATTTAAGCACCTAGAAGCACTTGATAAATGCCTATAGAAGTGTAAGCATCTGGTAAATAGTAAGCATTTGATAAATGCATTACTCAGTTCAGGCTGCTGTAACAAAAATACCATGACCTGGGCACTTACAAATGACAGAAATTTGTTTCTCATGGTTCTGAAGGCTCAAAAATTCAAGATCAAGCTGCTGGCATATTTGATGTCTGGCGAGGCCTGCTTTCTGGCTCACGGATGGTGCCTTCTTACTTCCACTGATGGAAGGAATCAAATCAGCTCCACTGGGCCTTTTTAAAGGCCCAGTCCAGGGAGAATACTAATTCCATTCATGACGGCTCTGCCTTTGTGACCTGATCACCCCCAAAGGCCCCAGCTCTTCATACCAGCACATTAGTGACTAAGTTTCAATATAAATTCGGGGGAAGCACAAACATGCAAACCACTCGGAAAGAAAGGGAGAAAAGGAGAAAAGGCATCAAAACCTCTTTCTTCTGAAAGACACTCTTTCTTTCCTCCCTTCTTCTGGGGTTTTCTAACAGTGACAGCTGGCAGAGTTGTGTTGTACCATGAAGAACAGGTAGCAGAGAGATTTCGGTGTGAGTGGGGTGAAAGGACACCAAGTCAAAACACAGAGGTGGCCATACTCCGCCAATAAAGGGTGAGGAATAATCATAGAACATTAACTTCTATTAGATTCTCTCTATATAATAAGAAAAAAAAGCCTCCCTAAGATTGTCACCTCCTTCAGTGTCACAACAATAATAGTCATCAAGAGATGTTGCTATGGAAACACCTGCAGGTTGGCCTAGAATAAATACAGGTAAATCTTGAAAGGATGACCCATCGGCCCCAGTCAAGCACGAAGACACACACATACACCCATGTCCAGATTCCAGCTGTGTTCTCTTCTCTAAACGATTCTCTTCTCTAAAAGGCTATAGTTAGCAAATAAGATTATGCTAAGTCAAACAAAGATGGAAAGCTTAAGAAATAAGATAGCCATAAGCTAGAATTTCCTTACAAGTTTTGACATTTCTCATAGATTTGAGAAAACGCACTTGCCATTTTTGACATTTCTTTTATGTTTGGAATGAGTAAATTAGGGGAATTCAAGATAGTTGTAACCTTTGCAACATGGTAAGCATGTAAAACATCATTAGAATTATCTTTCCTGCTAGCCATTTAGGATAGTAGAAAGCATATATATTAGAGGAAATTAGTTTATATATGCCCCTTCTCTTCATTTAATCTCCATTTATACTGAAAGAAGAACATGTATGACTTAAAGCTTAAAAGAAAAAATATCCCCTGTTGAACTATAATGATTATAATATATAGTCATCTATGTTATACGTGATATAGATAATGCATATCATACTTATGCTGTTTTATAAATATTTGTGTGTGTATTTGTGTGACTGTATCTGTATTTCTTTATTTCTTGAGTGAACCCCTGATAGAGAGAGAGATGGTTTGCCCATTACTCTTATTAGAAAGTCTGATTTTAAATAATATTTTGACTTGGGAATTGGCTACGCAAAAGTAGGAAAGATAGCCTGGCCTGAACATTCAACATATTCATAATTTACTTTTCAAATTCTAGTTATCCTGATTCCTTGGACAGCCCATTTAGGTTTATGAGCTTACTACAATGAGTAGAAAGAGCTCAAATTGTCAACCTATTAATAGAATCTAAGTCAAGCTATTAACAGAATTTGTTACAAAAGTCTTTCACTGAGTTCAATTGTAAGTGAAATCTGGTTGTGTTATATGGTGAGGAGCTTCTTTTCTCACTAAAAGTGACCTTTAAAATTATTTCTTATATAAATAATGGCTCAGAGAAAGAAAAACATGCAAAATAAGGGAAAATTAAATTCTGAACGCTTTATATGTACTGCTCTACCCAGTGATATGAAAATGAAAAATTGTTTTAATGATGAGAGCCATTTTTTAATAATGAGAGCTATTAAGTACTCTCATTATTCTTGACTACTTTGACTGTATTAAATTTATTAAGAACTATAGAACTTATGTACAGAATATAGACTTAATAAATAATACAGAAAACTAAACTCAGTTCTATGAAAAGTAAAATGACCAAAAAGCAATTTTTTAAAAAAGTTTATTATAAAAGAATTCTACTTAATGCGTTTAAGACTTTTGAAGAAATAGAATAGGAAGAAACACTTCCCAATTCTTTCAATGAGGTCATTATTACTCTAATATCAAAATAAAAGTATATTACAAGGAAATAAATATATTGATCAATATCCTTTATGAATACAAATAAAAAATGTTAATGAAATATAAAAAACTTGATCTAGCAACATATAAAAAGAATATATACCATAATCAAATAGAAATATCTATGCAAGAAATGCATCGTTGTTATATAAATAAATTATTCAATTTAATATATTAATAGAATAAAGAACAAAATATTGCATGCTCATCTCAATCAGTGAAGAAAATTATTTGATAAAATTCAACACCTTTTCATAATGAAACCTCAGCAGACTAGTTACAGAGGAGAATGTCAATAAAGTACATCTACCAAAAAAAACCATCAACATCAGACTAAATCATGAAACACTGAATGAGCTCCCCCTAGAATCAGGAATAAGACAAAAATGTCTCCTCTTGCCACTTCTATTTAACATTATATTTGAAGAAGTAAAATTATCTCTATTTACCATTGACACAATCTGGCACATAGAAAATGCAAAAGATACACACACACACACACACACACACACACACTGCCGGGTATGGTGATCAAATGTGGTGATCACACACACACTGCCGGGTGTGGTGAGAAAATGCAGAAGATACACACACACACACACACACACACACACACACACACACACTGCCGGGTGTGGTGATTACAGGTGTGCCTGTAATCACAGCATTTTGGGAGGCTGGGGCAGGCACTTGAGGTCAGAAGTTCAAGATAAGCCTGGCCAACATAGGGAAATCCCATCTCTACTACAGGTAGTGGCACACACCTGTAGTGCCAGCTACTCAAAAGGCTGAAGCATGAGAATCGCTTGAACTCTGGAGGCAGAAGTTGCAGAGTACCAAAATCATGCCACTGCACTTCAGTCTGGGTGACGGATCTGT
This sequence comes from Callimico goeldii, assembly GCA_963573925.1. Taxonomy (NCBI): domain Eukaryota; kingdom Metazoa; phylum Chordata; class Mammalia; order Primates; family Cebidae; genus Callimico; species Callimico goeldii. Next base: position 46,200 of record CAUYOR010042178.1, on the reverse strand, counting down.
CTCAAGTTCTAGTTATTCTGATTCTTCCGACAGCCCTTTAGGTTTGTGAGTTTACTACAATGGATAGAAAGAGCTCAAATTGTTAACCTATTAATAGAACATAAGCTATTAATAGAAATTTTTATCAAAGTCTTTCTACAATTGTATTTCAATGTACTTGTTCACTGAAAGCTACAGAACATCATCAAAATAAGTTATATAATACCTATGTAAATAGACATCCCATGTTTATGGACAAGAAGACTTAATATTCTTAACATGTCAAAACTCACCAAACTTCACTACAGTTTCAATTCTATTTGTATCAAAATCACAGCTGGATGGCCGGGAGTGGTGGCTCACACCTGTAATCCCAGCACTTTGGGAGGCTGAGGCAGGTGGATCACAAGGTCAGGAGTTTGCTACCAGTCTGACCAACATGGTGAAAACACTGTCTCTACTAAAAATACAAAAATTAGCTGGGTGTGGTGGTACATGCCTGTAATTACAGCTACTCAGGAGGCTGGGGCAGGAGAATCACTTGAACACAGGAGGTGGAGGCTGCAGTGAGCAGCGATTGTGCCACTGCGCACCAGTATAACAACATAGTGAGACTCCGTCTCAAAAAAAAAAAAAGAAAAAAGAAAACAAAAGCAAAAACATCCCAGCAGGTCTTTTTTTTCCCCCCTTCAGAGTTTTACAATCTGATACTAAAGTTTATATGGACATTGAAGGGACTTATAGCCAAAACAGTCTTGAAAAAGAATAAAGTTAGAGGATTCACATTTCCAGATCTGAAAAGTTACTACAGACCAAATCAAGAAGTATGCCAGTATATATGGCATAAGAGTATACATAAAATATGTATCATTTAATTATATATGTGTGTGTATGTATGTATATGTATATATATGTTCATGTATATATATGTATATATGTTCATGTATATATATAGACTCAGTTTTATGTGCACGTGTGTGTGTGTGTGTGTGTGTGTGTGTGTGTGTTGTATCAGTAAAACTCTATTGAGAGTCATCGTAACATTGATGGTCAATTGATTTTTGGAAAGTGTACCAAGACTATTCAGTGGGGAAAAGATAGTGTTTTAACAAATGGTGCTGGAATCAGTGAACAGCCTCATGAAAAAGATTGAAGTTAGGCCTTTACCTCACACCATATATAAAAATTCAATCATGGACCTAAACTATAAGACTCTTAGAAGAAAAATAGGTGTACATATTCATGATAGTAAATTAGGCAAAGTCTTTTCTAAGACACCAAAATCACAAGTCACAAAAGATAAAACAGATAAATTTAACTTCATTAAAATTAAAAACACCTATGCTCCCAAAGTAAACTATCAAAAAAGTGAAAAACACCTCATGTTATGGAAGGAAATATTTACCAGTTATGTAGTTCATGACAGATTTGTTTTCAGAATATGTAAAAACACAGACCACACTAAAAAGAAAAATAAGCCAATTAAAATGGGCAAAGCATTTGAATAGACACTTCTCCAGAGAAGCTATATAATTACCAATAAACACAAGAAAAATGCTCAACATCATTAGTCATTATGGAAATGCAAATACAAACTACAATGAGATACCACTTCCCACTCCTAGGATAACCAAAATTAAAAGTCAGACAGAAATAAGTGTTGGCAAGAATGTGGAGAAATTAGAATCCTCATACATTGCTGGCGGAATTGTAAAATGGTACAGACAGTTTAGAAAACACATACAGCTTTCTAAAATGTTAAACATAGAGTAACTCAGGAATTCTATTTCTAGTAAAATTTTTATATACCTAAGAAGATTTAAAAAAACACATTCATGTAAAACTTTTACATAAATTTTACAGGAGTATTATTTATAATAGTGAAAAATTAGAGACAACTCAAATGTTCATTAACTGATAAATGATGGAATAAAATGTGGCATATCAACACAATGAAATATTACTTTTCAATAAAAAGTATTAAAATATCTTGATCTTGGACCACAATTGTTCTCCCTTCAATGTTCTTGTTTATCTTTCCCACTGAGATCTCATTTAGATTCTCATGTTTATTGATATCTTGTTATTTTATTCTCCTCTTATGCATTATTTCAATCATCCTTATGCCAATGCCCTAAACTTGCCAACTGAGACTTACTGTACCTGTCAGTGCACTCTGTTATGACATAAATGAACCTTGAAGATTTTTTCTAAGTGAAAGAAGACAAACATAAAAAACCATGTATTGTATAATCCCATTGATAGGAACTGCCTAGTATTGGTAAATTCATAGAAAAAGAATGTAGATTAGTTGTTGTCTGGGCCTGGGGTAAGGGGAGATTAAGAAATGACTGATAATGAGTATGTAGTTTCTTTTTGGGATGATAAAGTTTTTTAAATTAGAGAGTGGTGACGTTGCACAACTCTGAGAATATACTAAAGAACACTGAATTGTATGTCGTAAAAGGGGAATTTTATGGTATATGAATTGTATCTCAATGAAACTGTTATGAAAATAATTTATTAAGAGCTTTATACCCTGCGATGTCTAATCTCACTATTGTTAATCAAGCATATTCTTCCCATTATTAAAAATCTGTAGCGCTTTAGTTGGTAGCACAGTGGAGTAAACGGAGGATCAAACTTGATTTTAAGTTTGAATATTGGTTTGCTTCTTACCAGGTATATAACTGTGAATAATTGCTCTAAATTCATTTACTTACCTATCAAATAAGTTTTGAATTGTTGATATTAGGGTTAAACTGTAACACTTAACTTTCCTTAGTAGACATCTGGCAATCAGTTAGACACTACCTGGCAATGGTAATCTGTTATGTATTTTGTGTTTGTATGACTGTGTGTGCGTGTGTGTGTGTGTGTGTGTGTGTGTGTGTGTGTGTGTGTGAAAATATTTTACTACTTGTGTACAGGTTTCCTACTTGGCTGTAAATTATTTAGAGTAGAGGCCCTGCCTTGCATTTTGCCTCTTTCTTAAGGAGCCCAGCACAGGGCTTCCCACAAGGTGCTTGCTTTGATTTGTTAATAGACTGAGAAATTTTCTTAAGATATAATAATGGGAAATTACATGTAAAGTTTAATGTACATGGTGAAATCTAACACATAAAGCACTTACACAGAATTCAATATTTGTTAATACAAAGGCTTTATACAAAGATACTCTGTTTTTTATAGTTTAAAATGGAACTGGCATTTATTTCATTTGAGTACTATTTTACAATTATATAATTCTTAACATTTTGTGCAATTTCAAATATTTTAAATAAATGGCTTTGTTTCGCCTTTCATTTGGCTATTAAACTGAATAAATTTATTGGCTACCTGAGACAAATGTCATCTATTTATATTCTCTGGCATCCCTCTTATTAATTTATAATTCTCCAGCAGTGTTCTTACCAATTCAGCAAGATTGGGTTCCTCTGAGCAGATGGAGTGAGGAAAAAATAAAACAGCAACAAAAAAAGGGAGGTTGATAATGCCATCTCTTTGAGCAAGTTTAGCTTGTCATCTCAATGATTCCTTGCTCTTATGACTCCAAGAGACTGAATAGCTTTGCAAACTTTCTTTTTCAAGACCTGTGATTAGGAAATCTTCCAATTGCTCCTAATTTGCTCCCTCTCCTCTCATTTTCTTTTAAAGAGATGAGTTCTTTAAAGGATACAATACAAAGTTGTGATGCCTGGTTGTTATTTTTTGGAGTGCCAGGAGAGGCAACTGGCTATGTCCTTTAAAAAAGAGAGGGCTATTTCTTGCCCAGATTTAAAAGGAAGCTCTTTTTGACTGTTTAGTGAGTCCACTGAGTGAGGTGGGGCAGGGTGGCCTGCCTAACAGTATTCTGGAAGTTTGTGGGAGGGGATTTATGAAGTAAGGTAGAATTAGGCAGGGTATCTTCCCAAGTGTTGGAGAGTAGATATCACAGTTCTATCTGGGGAGTCCTGTGAATCATGACATCACTGATCCTGGGAACTGGAATGGTAATTAGTGATCGTCTAGTTAATTCTCACTCAAGTTCTATATGAGGAGGCTGGGGTTTGGGGTTGTAACTAGTTGCTCACAATCTATTAGTAGAAGAACTAAGAATAGAAGTCATGGCTCCTGCTTCCTTCTTTTATGTGATCTAAAAAGAATATGCTGCCTCATGTGTCAGATAGATGCATTAGGCTTTGAGAATGATGGACTAGGGAAACAGTTTGGTATTTCTGGCAGTGACTATAAATTATCTCATCGTGGACTCTTAGCCAAAGTAATTGCTCAGCAAATACATGTTGAATTTAATTGATCAACAGTTTTCTATGCTTGGTACAGAACAAACCAGTTTTCCATATATTTTGCTGATTGCCCTTCCCTTAACTTCAACTATGCCAGATACCTGGCATCTCTGTTCTGTGACCCAAGGCTACTGCTGGGTGACAGGCAATACACAGCTATTCATAAAGGGTGCCACCAGGAAAGAGTAAGAGTTGGGAAACCTGAGTTCCTCTACAGTTCTCCCAAAGCGTTCTTTCTTCTCTCATCACATGTTCTCAGGATTAGGGAATGAGTTGTTTAAGATGCCCACCTTGCACTTCACTCCCACAAGAGCATGACTCCCTTACTCTCTTTTACAAAGCTTCTACTGTTTCAAGAATGTTGCCATAGAAATATATCATTGTTTCACCCTCCTATTCTCAGACCTATACACTATCCGTCTTCCACTCTTGGTTTATCCAAGACTTTGACACCACACTCCCATCTTCTTAACTCTACGTCTGCTTCCTCTGTAATAATGCATAATCTCCTCTACTCTCAGTCTTCAGTTCTTTGGTGCCCTTATCTCCGATATTTTTCTTCCCTCCCCTTGAGCCACATACACCCAGTAGACATACCCTTACCTTGTCATCATCGAAACTATCCACTTCCAAAACCACTAATCAAATACCTTCTACTCTGACCACAACCTCTTCTCCCTCCAACCTTCTTGTTTATCATCTCCCTCCAAGGCCATTCTTCAGCCTTTTTTTGGATCCCTATGTTCTTCGACTTCTTATTTTCTCATTACCTTCTTATGTGCCATTTCAATGATCATCTTGCTACTGCCCTAAACTAGCTTGACTCTGAGTGTACATTGTGTTTGTCAGGTAACATCCCTTCTCCATAGTGACCCAATTGTTCACATTCAGTGTTCTTGCACTCTAGTTGCTAAGTGCTGCTAGAGAAAGTCACAAACGCTGGGGAAATGTTAATTTGTTATGACCAATCTCAATTCTACTCTTGGCAGTACCCAAAATCTTGCTCCATTCTTCTAATCATCATACTTTTCTACTCTTTATCTGACCTTTATGCTTTTCTCTCACTCTTTTTTTTGTCTTTTGAGATGGAGTTTTACTCTTGTTACCAAGGCTGGAGTACAATGGTGCGATCTTGGGTCACTGCAACCTCTGCCTCCCAGGTTCAAGTGATTCTCCTGCCTCAGCCTCCCAAGTAGTTGGGATTACAGGCCTAAGCCCCCACACCCAGCTAATTTTGTATTTTTAGTGGAGATGGGCTTACACCATGTTGGTCAGGCTTTTCTCAAACTCCTGACTTGAGATGATCTGCCCACCTCAGCCTCCCAAAGTGCTGGAATTACACTTTTGAGCCACTGCACCTGGCCTACTCTCTCACTCTCTTACCTCCTAGGTCTCCTTTTCATTATTACTGAAGCTATAAACATAGACATTTCTGCAGCCACTCTCATCTCCCTCCCTCCAATAAGCCCATTCCCTCCACACTACCTCCAAATTCCATCTCTTTCTCAGAAATTCACACTAGTATGCTTATACTATTCACTATGATCAACATCATGATCATCAAATGACTGCTTTATATAAATTTATGAGTATATTGTGCATGTTTTCCCTAAATATTATATATGATGCAGTCTTTCATGCTTTTGTTTTATATTTGCTGTAGGCAAGCACCTGACATAAATAAAATTACTTTTTTGTTTTGAACTAAACATTATCTCTTATGAAAGGCATCCATAGCGTTCATATCTGCACTAAATGGAGTAACCCTCCTTCTGGGCAAGAATACAAGTCCAACTCTCATACTTTTAACAGAAGGACAATTCTGCCTCTCCCAGCTCTGTATTTAAAGTGTGCAGTTCCTACATAAACAACAGAGCATACCTTTAGTACAAGTACAACATGAAGAGAATTTAATTATGAATGTCTCAGGCTTCAGCACCTGCCAAAGGCTTGCTTAGAACATCTCATTTTGGGGAGGAACATCTAATCAGTATGCTATAAAAGGAGGAAAAGTGTGACCTTTAGAATCAGAGACCTGTTTGAATATCTGCTCCATTATTTACTACTGATGGGAATTTAAGCAAGTTATTACTTCTCCAAGGGAGAGGCAGGAACATCAGCTTCAGAGTTATCCAGGGAAAGACTAGATGTTTATCTGTCATAGAAATCAGGGAAGTTAGGCACAAGGCTGGCACTGGAGAAGGTTTTGAATGGGGCACCCAGGACCCTGAAAGTTTTAACTAGTAGGGGAAGGCGAGTGACTAGACACAGAGGATGTCCTGATTCTGCTCAATAACAGGTCAGCAGAACCCCCATGAATCATGATACAGAGGAGCAGAAAGCAATTCTTAAAACCCTACTGGCTGGTAGGGCAAGAGTTACCGATACCCTCTTATGAGAAAAGTTAGGTGGACCCCAATTCACTTGGAGCTCAAAATGAAGATCTGGGATGGTTAGGATGTAAGGATAGTGTATGACCAACTGACTATATTCTCAAAACTGTCATGACTGTTAGGTTGGCTCATAACAAAGCTGAGCATATTGTCATGGTGCCTTGCAAATATCTTCATTGAGCTGAAACTTGGTGATTTGTATTTATAGAGGACTGATACATAAGGAAGTGCTTTGAATGTGGTAGATTATAATGATACATATTCTCAGCCTTGATTGAGCATGCAATTCATTGTGGGTATTTGTAAAATGTACATGTGCAAGCCCATACTTGAAAGTTCTGATTCAGCAGGTCTGGAATGTTATCTGGTAGTCTGTAAGTTTCACATTGATTCGGATGTAGCACATTTAAAAAGAGCTGCCATATTTGAAAAGCATTACTATGTAAAAAGTGGCTAAGCCAGAGGAGATGAACAACTTAGAGACTTAAGAAGAAGAGCTTTTTGAGCTAGAGGAACTGGATGAAGATGCCTTAGGGATGAAGGACGATGGGAAAGAGACCTCAGGGCTGGAGGAGGAGGCCTCAAGGATGGAGGAGGAAGAAGAGGAAGAGGAGGAAGAGGCCTCAGGGCTGGAGAAGGAAGAGGCCTCAGGGTTGGAGAAGGAGGAGGAAAAAGAGGCCTCAGGGCTGGAAGAGGAAGAGGAAGAACAGACTTCAGTGTTCTATAAGGAAAAGGACTCAACCTTTTAGGGTCATACTTTGATAGATGCAAAGCATGGAGTTTAGAGAACCAGTGATGGCATGGAAACTATTTTCATTGACTCAGTAGAGGATTCTGAACCAGATGAGGAAGAGGAAGGAAAGGGCTCTGAAATAGGATAGGTAAAGGCTACCTACCTGACTGAAAAAAAAATAAACCTCACATAGACAAAAAGAAATTCCCTTTAGTTATTTGGTTGGGGACTCCGGGTAGAAAAAGTCGATGAAACACCAGGTGGTGCACAAAACTCAAGAGGAAGATAAAATGGCTGTGCCCACAAGTCAAGGAACTGGCACACCCTTTCTGACCTTATGTTTGGCCTCTCCCTCAAAGTTACTAGAGATAGATTATGATAAGTGTAAAAAATATTCACATACAAATTTGAGTATTTCAACAGAAGTCACCAAACTTTTTAAGAAAACAGAAGAGGAGAGACACAGAACTCTGCAAACAGAAGAACTAACATCCAAAGAAGCAGACTTAACACAGGAAACAGAAGAAGACTTGAGAAGCAGTGTGATTAATAGCATCAGAGAGATACAAGGGGTGATTGGAAATTTGAAAAGTTCCCATCCAGGTGTCTTGGAAATTAAAATTCAATAGATGATGTATGATCTAAGTAGCAGAATGGACATACTTAAAGAAAGAATGATAAAATTGAATAATCCTCTAAGAAAACAGTACAAATGACCAAACACATAATTAGGAAAAGAGATATAGAGAATAGATCCAAAAGCTCCAAGATTCATTTGATAGGAATTCCAGAAAAAAAGAGAATAATGCAAATGGAGCAGAGGACATAATTAAGGAAATAATTGATGAAAACTTTGCAGAACTAAAGAAAGGTTCAAGCCTTGAGATTTTCAGTACTGGCCGAGTATCTAGTAAAACTGATGAAAAGCACTGACTTCTAGACACATCTTAGTAAAGTTTTGGAATTCTAAGGATAAAGAAAAAATAATAAGGGCTTCTAGAGAGAGAAGAGAAATAACCTACCAATGAACAAGAATCAGATTGACAGCAGACTTATCACTGGACAAACTGGATGCTAGGAGTAAATGGAGCATTATCTTTAAAGTTATGCAGGGGAGAAATGCCAGATATAGTGTGCACCAAAAATTAAATTAAAAAAAATTTCTGCAGGAAAAAGGCTTTAATCCTAGAATCCTGTATCCAGCCACACTGGCATTTGATTTTAGGGATACAACAAAGGTATCTTGATAATGAAGAATTTTGAGATTATATTTCACATATGCCCACTTTGAGAGAATTACTTGAAAGTATATGTTAGTAGTCTAGGGTGACTACAAACATAATATGCTTCCCTCCCTCAGCACACATCCAAAAATCAACAAGTATAACTGGAAAATACACTTCTATCCAGAAGGAGGGACTGCTAACAGCATATATGGGGATGAGGAGCAAGGAACATTACAGATATTATCTAGATGTTAATAAAAGTTAAAAGGTATATTTAAAAAAATAGGTTGATCTGAAAGTAGTGAGTTATTTCAATTGATTGTTCACAGTCAGTTACAGATAGAATTCCTTCTTCTGCTTTCTGCCCCCATCTCACTACTGCAGTTGACTAGTCTTTTTAGGATTTATACTCTCCTAGCTTGTCTAAGAGTGAACTTCCTATACTACTGGGGAGAAAAGCACCTGTCACATTACTCCCCATTTCTTCTAAGCGGTCTTGTTTAATTTTTAAATTTTAAAATATTAGTTTTGAATTATGTTTAAAAATTTTAAAGATCTTTTCAAATTATCCTGATAGCATGTTAGTTAAAATGTATACATACATATAGTCATATATATTGTGGTGCAGGAAAAGAAAATAGTTTGTTTTTGTAATTTCCGAAAAACAAAATTTTCTCAACTGTAAAATGGGAACTATATAAATTACAGTTAAACTACCTCCTAAGGTCATTTTGATAACTAAATGAACTAAAATACTTAAAATGATGCCTTGACTTATATTGGCCACTCAAATGCAAGTTGTTATTCATGAAAATAATGAATTTTATTATCTTTTATTGAGAAGGAGTATTATGCCAAAATTCATACAATTCTTTTCCAAAGAGACAAATAATATTACTCTAATCTGTCAGCTTAGTATTGAGCACTAATATGTTAAATTTTGGAGAGTATTTATATTGGTTGTTGTAATTTTTTTATAGAGAGCACAAAACGTGCTGAAAATGCTATTGAAGCTGAAAAAATAAATTTAACTAAGACCATTTAGTTAGGGGGAGAAATGCATTTTGCGTTTTTCAGTAGAATTTTTTTTTTCTCTTTAGGTAACAGCATGCGTTAAACTTTTCTCGCCATCCCCTGCCTTTTTTTTTTTTTTTTTTTTTTTTTTTTTTTTTTTTTAACTATACTTTCAGTTCCGGGGTACATGTGCAGGTCATGCAGGGTTGTTGCATAGATACCTACATGGCAAGGTGGTTTCTTGCCTCAACCCCCCCATCACCTCTATCTGGCATTTCTCCCCATGTTATCCTACCCCAACCTCCCCACCCGCCTCTGTGCCTCCCCTAGCCCCCCACAGCAGACCCAGTGTGTGATGCTTCCCTCCCTGTGTCCATGTGTTCTCATTGTTCAATACCCACCTATGAGCTAAGAGTGAGAACATACCGTGTTTGATTTTCTGTTCGTGTGTCAGTTTCCTGAGAATGATGATTTCCAGATTCATCCATGTCCCTACATGTGCTTAGGAAGAATCAATATTGTGAAAATGGCCATACTGCCCAAAGTAATTTATAGAGTCAATGCTATTCCCATTGAGCTTTTAATTTTATTAAGAAGTTTGCTTTAGGGTCTTTGGGGAAAACAGCACAGAAGGAAGCAGTTTTGTTCTACCACCCTATCCTCCAGGCCTTGACTCCATGGGGAGTGTGCAATCTGGACGTGACACTGATGCATTGCGTCTATGTTGGATGGGTAGAAAGGAATGTGTGATGATTAGTCCGCATATCCTATCAGGGAACACTTAGAAACATCCTACCATGAATTTTCTTGAAAAGAATTATTTAAAAATTCTCTTTTGCATGAGAACAATGGTAGATTAAAAACAATTAATGTATAATTGATAGTATACATTCTTATTGCTAGTCTTAAAGGTAGTTTTTTCTTGAATTCATTTCATCACTGTGGATCTTTTGACGATCAAGCATTTGCAAGCATATAGCCTGTGATAATGTGAAATAAGTTAACAGATTTTAAAAATATATATTATTTTTGTGATACCAAAGCAGAACTTTTTTCTATTTGACAGATGTGTGGTAAATAAAAGTATCTAGAAATGTAAACAAAGTCTAAATTCTGCTAGTTTTTCTCATAAATTTTAGCAGGCTGGGGGCAGTAGCTCATGCCTGTTATTTCAACACTTTGGGAGACTGAGTCATGTGGATCACATGAGGTCAGGAGTTCGAGACCAGCCTGGTCCACATGGTGAAACCCTGTCTACACTAAAAATACAAAAATTAGCCAAGCGTGGTGGCACATACCTGTAATACCAGCTACTTGGGAGACTGAGGTAGGAGAATCACTTGAACCCAGGAGGTAGAGGTTGCAGTGAGCCGAGATTGTGCAATTGCACTCCAGCCTGGGCAACAAGACTGAAACTCTGTCTCAAAATATATAAATAAGTAAATAAATTTTTAGCAGAATAGAAAAATACTTTTGACTGAATCTAGACTTCAGCCACATTTTATACACATGACTTTTTCTTAATTCTGATGCCCTCTTTCCGTTTTATTTCTGCAACAAAAAACCATGGCAATTAACTATGAAAAAAATAAAGTTGCAATATTTTTTATTGTGTTTTTAGCTGTTCTGCATTATGAAATAATCATTTATGTATGAAATGAATGACTGGAGTAGAAAATGGAAGACTTGTGTTTTTTAATAATCTAAAGCCATTTTATGTCTTTTTAAAATTCAAATTACCAACTATTATGATCTGAGAAAAAAAAGTGAAGGTAACTCTTAATTTAATTGAATGTAATTCACTTTTTGATAATTGGTTCCTCTTCATTGCTTATCATTTTTGTCTGCCTTAGTTTACCTGGGATCCAAGTCAATGCACTTGCATTGATACTTAAAATATAGGCACAGTCTTATGATTTCCTGGCTATCTTTTATACTTAGTGTTCTACATATACTATTAGGATTTTGCCTGGTTCTGGTCAATCTATACATATACGAAATTATACTGAACATTACAGAATTGTTAAATGGGTGGAAAAATTTTCAGTTAAAAATTGAAAGTTGCTTTTTGCATTATATCTATAATTAGTCAACCAAAATTTTTAAGAGTCACAGAAGAAGAGATAAGAGAGTTTTCAGATGCTCACTATTTATTTGTGATTTCCTATTTCCACTCATCAGTTGGGACAGGCACGATAAGCCGTGATTCCAACTTAGCCAGGCTGCTGTGGCTCCATCACTTACCTGTTAAACCTTAATGTTCGTTAACTACTCTGTGCCACATTCTCTTCTTATTTAAAATGGGATTTTTATAGATTTTTAAATATGTTGTGAAGATTAAATTCATGAATACATTGAAAGTACCTGACTTATAGAAATCACTCACTGAACATTAGCTATTGAACTTCCTTTGTGCTCTTTCTATTGGAAGACCTCTAAACCTGATTATGCCTCTTACATGCTGTTAGACTCTAAGCAAGTCCTGTCATCTCTCCATCCTAAGGTATCCTCAGTTTAAAAATAATGATGAAAGGCTTATTGACACAATTGTCCTAACAATGAAATAAAATATCATATATGACCGAGCCTAGTAGGTAGTAGGAGACTATGAAACAGACAGACATGAAAAATAAACACTTCCAGGAAATCTTGCACTTCTGAGATTGGGAGGAAGGATGATTAAGCCTAGGAAATCACTCACTGTGTTTAAGTTGTCAAATTGTGCAGCCAGTGGATTCTATTTTTCAAGAATTACACAATTCCTTTGGGTTTATGAATCTGTTTATTTATAAATTTATGTCTCACTGGGAACATCTGAAATAGCTCCATAGCAAGACAACAAATAGTTGGTGAGTACCTCAAAATTTGTGACAGAAACCTAAAATACCATTTGACAGTGTTTTCTTCCAAGAAGATAATCCTTAGAAAAACCATAATACATGAATCTGTTTATTTATAAATTCATGTCTCAGTGGGGAACATTTTAAATAGCTCCATAGCAAGACAGCAAATGGTTTGTAAGCACCTCAAAATTTGTGACAGAAACCTAAAATACCATTTGACAGTGTTTTCTTCCAAGAAGGTACTCCTTAGAAAAAACATAATGTTTCTTAAAATGTCTATATTTTTAACATTTATTCTCATGGTTTTCTCAGAAAAGCTTATGATTGATCAAATTTTTAAAATAAATTTTAGCATACCTGAGTAGGAAATACTATATGTAGAAGGCTCAGAGTACATTTAATTTTTACATCATTTTTTTCTTTCTCTTTGTTCTTCTGCTTCACCTCTCCTACTTTTTATCTCTGGAGTTTTGTTTGTTGTTATTGATTTGTTTGTTTACTTCTTTTTGTGTGTGTGACAGGGTTCTGCTCTGTCATCCAGGCTGGAGTACAGTTGCATTATAATACCTCAGTGTATCCTTCACCTCCTGGGCTCAAGCAATCTTTCTACCTTAACCTCTCAAGTAGCTGGGACTTCATTATTCTGTTTTAGTATCTCTATTTTTTTTTCTAAAAATGGGGATAGATGCTTTGAGGGGTAATTCATCACCACATTAGCTGTCATGAATACCCCAGCTTGTTTCAAATCCACAGTTGATTCTCTAGCAGAAGTGCAAGGAAAAAAAAACTCCATAGTTGATCACTTGGCATCACTTTATGAGAATAAACAAATATGAGATTAATAAGGGGGCTCAGACATCCAGAACAGGCGGTTTTCATGTGCGAGCCAGTACCGGGCATGGATGGAAAGGCTGAAAATAGACAGTGAGGCAGTGCCATGAGAGAGCTGCTCTCTATCCTTACAAGCCCCAGCATGGGAGGGGTTCCTCTTCTCTTACCATCTTCATTTTGTCAAAGTCAAAAAGATCAAGATATTACATGACCACACAACTTTGCTTTTTTCTATTTAACTTGTTTTGTTTGTTCTTGAGACTGTTTCATTTTACTGCAAACAGAAATCTGTGAAAGACCTTAATTTTTGTCGCTGTGTCTGTCTTTTATCAGCTGCCTCATGTTTGTCTAGCTATATCCTGCCGGTGATTAAAATGACCCCCAGATAACAAGCTTTGGCAGGAGCATGTGTATGAACCTTTCACACACAGACAAAATAACCTAGAGTAAAATCCCCCAAAGGCCTAGACATGACAAAGCCCTGTTAGGAGATCTAGATTGTTACCAGAGAGTAACTACTTGTCACCGTAGCATCAAAGACTTCAATTTCTCTTTCCAGATCAAGTACAGGAATGAGAAATCTTATGATTATAATGAGATTTTAATTTTCATAATATTCATGACTTGTATAGCTAAGACCATAATCTTTTCTTCTCTGCCCCTTCACCCTCACCCGCTCCTTCTCTTCTGTCCATTTCCACAAGGCATTGTCAGGTTGCTAGATTGGCAAATTGATTCATTTACATTTAAAATTTAGAAACTGTTTGAAACTGAATGTGACATCTCCCTTAGTGGCAGTATAATAAGGGACCATGATATTCTACTCCTGTCTCTGGTTTTGGTCTCCAAGCTAAACCTAGAAAAATCTCAGCAAACGATCATATTTGCGTAGCAATAAAAGAATGCATTTATCACCACAAATTACCATTCATGAACAAAACCATGAGTGGTCACTGCAGATGGATGATTTGGTTCATCTGTCTTTTAGTTAAGCAGTTCTCCACTTAATTCACATGCTGGGAAAATATTTCCTTGGCAGATGGGTGAACTGGAGATGGGTATTTATAGAATCATCATACCCTGTCACACTGTTGCAGAGAACACTCTGAGAGATGGTTGACCAGAGACTTTGTATTTCTGTGGTCCTTCCAGAAACACTCTCTTCTAAGGACTGCCACTCCCTGGGTGGCAAAGCATCTTCCAAAAAGCATTCTGAAGTGATCTACCCAGGTTTGTCTGGGCTGCTCTCTATGCTGTCAGCTACGGATCAGCTTAATACTCACACAGCATTAGGAATAGACAGTTAAGTCTTATCTTTCTCATAGGTATAAAGAAAGTAAGAAAAGTGAAGGAATATGGATTGTAGGTCAGTTTTTTAATAGATTGGGTACATTTTATTGGAAGTTCCAGGAGAGAAGGATCAAAGTATGTCATCATAGTACTTCTCTCCACATAGTGTTTAGGAAATATAAAAAAGGCATTTAATAAAATGTTATCATAACAACGCTATCCTAAATGATTCCCAGAGGAATGCAATATAACAAAAACAATGTCTTCAAGCTTTTAAAATCACGTTCCCATGGAGATGGGACTTTCATCTTTTCATAAAGGGCACATCACTAAAATAATACAGCAAAATGAACAATGGCATTATTAAAAATAGAAAACTTACTCTAACTATATTCACTTCTTAAATTTAGCAAATTCTGATTTATGTATGCAGTGTTAAGAGAACAAAAACTCACTTTCATTTTTGTAAGTGTAAGTTTCTCCACATTCTCTCATCCTTCATCCCTACCCACAGATGATTGAAATTGAGCAAGTGGCTGTCACTCTGATATACTGCCCTGTTATTTCTTATCTTTCACCACTCTGCCATTTGCTGTATGCATTATCTAAAATATAGTAATCTGGTCAGGAAAGCATTGTACTCATCTTTATTTCACAGAAGAGGAAGCTGAAATCGAGAAAAGTTAACATATCCTAGTATTACAACTGGTAAATGATGAAGCAATGCTTTGGACTTAAGTCTCCTCAACTTAAAACCTAGATTTTTTCAGAAACCCAGCTATAATCACTTCCCCAGGATCAAGTTTAGCATCGACAACCTAAGGAGTTGTTTTAAGCATTTATTAAACTTAAGGAGTGTTTAATAAATGCTTATTGTGCAAATGAAGGAAAGCATATAACATTGTCTTTATAAAAAATAAACTTTCTTTTTTTTCTCAGTGGTTACACAAAAGACCAGAAATTAGACTCTGGGCAAAGTTAATTAGTTGTGCTATTAGTTGTGTCATCTTGGTGGGATAATCACATCTCAGTGCTCTAAAATGTGGACCAAACCAGGCTAATGTTGTGCTGGAGGCTTCTCTCCATAGAAACAGCCCAGCCTTTATGCACTGGTATCATATGTGCCATTTTAACTGTTTGAGTTGATGGTTTCACATCAACTTTATTTTCTGTTTCAAACCTGTTATATAATATAAGACCCACTGTGAGAGAATGTTCTGTTTCTAAACTAAAGTGAAGAGTTATGCCATTTCAACCATTCACCTAGTAAAAAGAGAATGGCTCATTTGAAGTGTGAAAATAACTAAATAGGGTCCCAAGGTAGCAGCAACACCATCTTCATTTTCTCTGCTCTACTGTTGCTCAATTTTAGAAGGACTTGAGTCTTTCCTCTATTTCTCTCTAGGTATATTACTTTCATCATTCAACATTTGAGGATCTTTTAGATCATGACATTTAATAGTCAACCTTGGCAGGGTTTCTATGAATATTTGAAAAATATCAGGATTCTTTGTATCATCTCTGTATGGTTTTGGAAGGCTTAACTAATAACCTCTATATTTCTAAAAGCATATGTGTTGGGGAAGGAGAGGAAAAGAGAAGAGAGAGTACTTTTACTTCTTTAGATTATTTCCTTTGGAAATCTGGTAACCAGTCTGTAGTTTACCTAGTTATAAATGAGCTGGATCTCTTATTAAAATTATTAACACATTGAAATGTTAAAATAAGAAATAACTAGATTTTCTCCAAAGATAATGACCAGTAATTGTGAAGTTGTCCATAAATTTTCAACCTCATAACATCATGGTAGATATTTAAATCGATGTAGAGTTTTTAATGGACAATTTTTAATCCTCGTAAAAATATTCAGAAGAACATATATTTTGATGAAACTTTTTATTTCTAAAATCACATTGTAAATAATTTAGAATATGTGTATCGATATCAATACAAGTATGTTGATTACAATGCACAGTGCAACCACAAACTCATGCACATCAAACTGGTAAAAAACAAATTCCAACCAATCAACAATAAGAGATTGATTGGAAAGTTTGCCAATAGAGTGAAATACTATTTAGCCATCAAATATTCTATTGTAAATATCTATTATCTATTTATCCATCCATTCATCCATCTAAACTTTTTACATGGAAAGATGTTTGTAATATATTACTAAATAAAAATGTGTTACAAAATATGATTTCAAGTATGATCTTATAGACACACACAAGAGCAGATGTACATAGCAAAGTCTAAATGAGTATATAAGGTGTTAAAAATGTAAAATATATGACTTTTTCCCTAATTTAAAAATCTGTACTCTCCATTTGTTTTCTTCAAAGGACATGTATGACTTTTATATTAAGGGAGAAAATGTTTTTAATAATTTCCCTCTATAACCAACAAATATGCAAGTTGATCTACATTTTTAAGTCTTCTGTAAATCAGAATGGATATATTTGATCTTTATTAATGCTACAATACAGATTTAGAGTTGGTAAAATTAGGTCCTAGAACTAACAAATGATACTTTCCAATCTTTCCACCCAATAATTAAGTTGTGTTGTGATTACACATCAGTTTCACTTTAAGTCCCCATTGAAATTGTTTTTAAAGTCCCCGCTGAAAATGTTTGATTTATATTAAATAGAGTAGTTACTGTAACAAGTTCAAGAGAACAGCTGCTCACATCCTAGAAAATATGAACATTTACATCCATATTCATACTTTTGTTGTGCAAGAGAGCAATCAAAAAACACATGGACAGAACTGAGAAATATACCAACCATCTTGTTATTTAAAGGCTGTCAATTATCCAAATGTGTGATCTAAAGGCAATGGAATTACATAACATTACATGACTGAACATCAGTATCATTGCACTTTCCCAGTGTAAGATGCCAGGTCTTTTTTAGTGCCTGACCTATAATATCACAGTTTAATGGGAAGACTTATAGAACCCAAAATAAAAGATGCCTTAGGAAGTACAGAATAGCACTATACAGTACTGAGTTCGGTTCATCAAATGAACAGTCAACAGAAATGATTTTAATAAGGTAGAGTGATTTGGAGGGGTCTTTCCTCACGTGGGAAATAATAAGAAATTCAGTAGCTATGGATCAGTATGTTTTCAAGGCATATATTCGGAAAATCATTCCATTGCTTTCAGGTAGTAAAGATTTGTGCCAGTCTCCAGCAGCCCGTGCATGCTTAATAGATACACACCAACTAGCAGACAGTTGGTAATCTGATTTTCCTTTATTTTTCTCTTGGTGATCATTATAGTGTTGTCTAATAAGATGAAATTAGAGGACCTCTGGAGGATGGTAATTTCTACCTGAATTACAAATAGGGATGCAGTAAAATAAGATGATTCATTCTTACCTGTAGCCTGATCTCATCCCTGCCTGGATTCTCAGTGCAGTCTAAAGCTTGTTGTGTTATACACCCATTCCCTGATTTATGTTTCATCTACTCCACTTTATCCCAACAAATAACAAAATGCCTTGGTGCTGTAGAAACTCATTATAGCTTTCTCATTATTATATTAACTAAAACACATCCCCAGGAGAACCACACCCTTTAAATGTGGTAAAGTCGAGTGAAAATTAATAACCCCCTGTCATTATTTTGATAAAATCAGAGGCATTTTTACAGCCCCTCCCTCTTCAGAGTGAGCTCTCACAGGGATGAACTCTGGCAATTGAAAGAGTTTGCTGAACATCATTTGACAAAGGGATGGGGCTGCAGAGTCCTTGAATGTCACCACATATTGGACAGTGTCAGAGCATGGTGGGACTCACCTCTCTTACCTACCCAGGCTTGATTCCTGCTTTATTGCTCACTAACTAGGAGTCCAGAGATGTGCTCATAGTTCTACACTCTGTTTACTTTTGTTTTTATCTTATTTCCCACATCTATACAATAAGTGCAATGCATTCATGTCTTTTGATTATGAGACACATTTATCTGAAAGTAGAACTTGCTGACAATGCCTCAGATTTATTAATACTTGAACACATACGCTATACATGAAGCATTATATTTAGTTTAGACCATTTCATGATTCAGAGGGTGATCATCGCAACTGAGGTCATATCTGAGATCCTCCTTATTCATGAAAACCACTACCTCCTTTTCTTTTGTTTTCTCTAAAACAAATTTAGAGGACCATGCCAATTAAAATAGCTGCACTGGGGATTACAGTTAAAAAAACTTTGTTTGGCCGGGCGCGGTGGCTCACACCTGTAATCCCAGCACTTTGGGAGGCCGAGGCGGGTGGATCACGAGGTCAAGAGATCGAGACCATCCTGGTCAACATGGTAAAACCCCGTCTCTACTAAAAATACAAAAATTAGCTGGGCATGGTGGCACATGCCTGTAATCCCAGCTACTCAGGAGACTGAGGCAGGAGAATTGGCTGAACCCAGGAGGCGGAGGTTGTGGTGAGCCGAGATCATGCCAGTGCACTCCAGTCTGGGTAATAAGAGCGAACTCCATCTCAAAAAAAAAAACCACTTTGTTTATAAATGTGTTATATCCTTTGTTTTCTAGAAAATTGACTTCTTTCTGATCTATCGGTACTTGTCCTGCATTCTTAGCAGTAAGATTTTATGACTCATATTTCAATTCTTGGTATTTTTCAAGGCTTTTTTTTTTTTTTTTGGCTTATTGCAGGTATTAAAAGCCCCGTGTCTTTCAAAATTCAGTTTGATTGCTTTTGGTTTGTTTCTGTGCTTGGGACAAAAAGGAGTCACCTTTGAAAAAAATGTCAGGAATTTCTACAAAACTTCTATGATATTTTGCGATATTTGTAAAATAAGTTTGCTTTCATGGTCTCACTACGTAATGACAGCAGGTTTTAAATTGGTGGCCTCACATTGAGGCAGTGATTTGCCAAATCAACCTTATGGTTAACTGGATGGCTTATCCCAAGACCTCCAGTACTCACCATCAGAATTATTGATTGGCAAATAATTAGAAATGCCTGCTGTTCATCTTCCTCAACTGTCTTTATTTATGCCTTATTGCATTATAATTACAAATATATATATTTTAATTCTTCAATAAGATTTTTGTAACAATATTTTAAAAAATAATTTGGGGTTTACATGAAAGTTGCAAATATACTACAGTGAGTTCTGTATACACTTCCCCATCTTCTCCCCTTGGTAACACTTTCCCCAGTAAGCGTTAAAACTTCTTGATGACAGAATATGTCCCATTCGTCTCTTGAACTCCTTGTAGCACTAAGAACTTGTACCTAGTACTTACTGATTGTATTTGAATAAATTGAGGGTAGATAGACAATTGGAGAAGTGATTTCAGCTCCTGCACATTTTACAGATAAATAAGAGTGGTGGTTGTATTTATTACAAATACAACGTAAACACATTACGTAATTGCAAGTTCAGGAACAAGTTGTTATTTGTTTTCACTTTTCTTATGACTTTTCCAAGTGATTATCATGATGGCTTTAGTTATGCAGAGGCTTTGCCTAATTTAATTCAGAATTGCTTGAGAGATCAAAATTGGTCCATTTCTCCAAACTTATTACAAATTACATCAGGAATAATATTTCAGGAAAGATTGACATTTATTTCATGTATTATATCAGGTTTATATGTTTCACAAGCAAGTTTTATAAGATTAATTTATATCATGGACCTTTCCATGTTTGATTAATGCTGAGAAGCCTTTGAAAACCTGTCATCTAACATCCTTTTTCAGATGACTTTGGAACTCTCAGGGGTCATCTTTGTAAATATCATATTTGCTTGTGCTGATGTGCCCTGAACTTCAAAAATCAATCAGAGACACTTCTAACATCAGTCAGAAAAACATACATAGCATATTGGAGAGATCCATGAACTGGCATTGTTCCTGCTCTGTGGAAAGAAAAAGATGAAAAGCAATAAACCTTGAAGCCTAGGCCACATTAAATGTTTTTTATGGTGCTGGCATTGAACACAGAAATCTCTGTACAAGTTTAAAAACTCTGATTTGCATAGAGAATGCTATAATTCAAGAGCAAAATAGACATTTCTTGGCTTATTTGCATTTGATTACGTATCCATGTAGGGATTTTGATAACAGCATCACTGAATGGATATGATAACTAAAAAGAAGTCCTTTCAGTGGAAAACAGATACTAAAGCAAAACTCACACAATTTGTATTAAATTTTGAATGACTTTCTCAGAATAAATCCCAGGAATAAATGGAATTAAATGTCTAAATGTCATCCATTGACTGACATTCTGAATGCAATCTCTTCTTTGGAAAGGAATTGATGCCTTCACAGAAATGCCTGTGTATTAATCATGCTGCTCTGAAGAAATACCAATGACTGGATAATTTATAAAATAAAAAAAAGAGATTCAATCGACTCACAGTTCTACAGGGCTGGGGAGGCCTCAGGAAACCGACAATCATATCAGAAGGGGAAGCAAACACATCCTTCTTCACATGGCGGCAGAAAGGAAAAGAGCCAAGCAAAAGGGGAAAACCCCATATAAGACCATCAGATCTTGTGGGATCCCACTCTCTAGTACAAGGACAGCAGCATGGGGGTAACAGTTTCCATGATTACATGGATCCCTCCCATGACATTTGGAGATTATGGGATTCAAGATGGGATTTGAGTGAGAACACAGCCAAACCATATCAGCCTGTTTGTCCAAAAGGAACTCAGTCAAGATAATTACTAAGGAAAAAGATAACCTCACATCCAGTTCCAGTCTCTAATCAGGTTCATTGGTTCATGGAGGGACCCTAACTAGAGGAAGGCATGTTGTCATGGAGAGAGATCATCACTAAAGTTTTCACACGTTCCAATAAATATCAGGTTGCTTTGCTACAGAAAATACTTTGACTAAAGGGTCTCTGATTCCAAAAGAAGGCTCCCAGTCACACTTTTGCATATGCCATGGCTTAGTCTATGTTATGGTGAACCTAGTACATTCCAGTTTGGTCTTATGAAACAACTGTTTTCTACTACTGCATTGAATTAAGTAAACATAACATTCTGAAGTGACTCATCTCTTTTCTCTCCTCAAATGTAATGAAACTAGCAGAAAATATCTGGAATTATTTCTAGACCCTTCTCAACTATGTCTATTAGAAATTCTTTTTCCCTCTCTTCTAAAGCCACTATGTACTTTACCATCCAACCTGATAGAGCAAATACTATCTTGTTTTATTTTTATTATTTTGATTGAATAATGCTAGTCAATGCAGAAGTATGGGCTACAAGCTCCCTGATGAAATCCTGGACACAGCAGCACTTGAATCAACTTGGAAACTCTCCTGTCAGTGCGAATAACATAGAGACGACTCTCTAGGGAGCTATGAGAAAACAAGAGGGGACACTTGAGAAAACAACAAAAGTACTAGGGAGCTGAAAAGCTGGGATTGCTTCTCCATTTGATCACTAACTGATTGGTGTCTTCTGGTTCCTTGTTAAGTTCAATGTCTATTTATTTTGGACACACACACACACACACACACACACACACATATATATATATAGGCATGAGAAGCATTTAAAATATCCATTAGTTCCAACTAGATGGTGCCATCTTTGAAACCAGAAGAAAACTGTCAAAGGAAAGGGCAGACATTGCTCCTTCAGATATTTCTTAGTGTTACGTGCATTTTCTATATAAATTGCTCCCAATGCCCATATTACAAAAAATAAAAGCCAACCCCTTGCAACAAACAAGCAAACAAAACAAAAAACACCCAAGCAACAACAACAAAAACTAAAACATGTACTTGATGATGACATCCTTGATGTAAGAAACTAAGCTTATCTTGTGGCCTATGGTCTCAAAATGGGGATGTCCTCAGCTTAGCATTGCATTCCCATAGAAATAGATACGTGGTCCCTGAGACAGCTCATGCCCTACACTGCCCTGCCAACTATTAGGCACAGAAACACACACATCTGTGATCCAGTCAGTCTCATCAAATTTATTTCAGTCCCTCAAGGTGAATTTTTTTTTAATTTAAAAATTTTATTTGCTCATTGAAACTGTCAGCATTAAAAGATTTACTGGGAATCCCGGGCTTCCTTTATTCATGGGGAATGTTCCATTTCCTCTGTAGTACATGGTCTTCTTGACATATTCTAAGCAATATATTTCTTGGCACAGTAATTTCAACTGGGTAAAACTTACCGGCAATAATAAGACTTGAATTTAATTTGTTATACATTTCCAGTGACAAGTAAAGATTAGATGCTTCAATATTATGGATTTTAATTCTCTCATTTTTTATATCTATGAATACTTAAATTTTCCAAGCATGAGTGTTCATATAACACATGAAAGTAAGTGTCTACACTAAATTTTGGAGCTTTTCCGTATATCTACTCCAAAGCCTGTCATTCTGTGACTTTGCTATAATTTCAGGAAACAGTGTCTCATCTGTTGGGTTGATTAATTTAATGTGATTATCAATTTGATGATAAGCAGAATATTCTGCAGCAGTAGCATTCAGCAGTACTTTTAGGTCAGAATGAGATCCTTTTTCAAAAGATTTTTAGCTAAGTAAGATCTCTTAGTAGTTATATTGCTCCTAATCACTTGATAAGGGCTCTTTAGCAAAGAAGACAAGGAAAGTCCTATTAATTGTAGGTAATAAGGTGCGATAAAGTGATAAACAGTCATCTACCCAATCTTAGCAGCTGTTCCTGAGATTTTAAAGTGTTTGTCAAGTAAAGGGTTAAGTATTTTGGTAGCCTGAACATAACATTCCATTTGGGTTGAACACCATTCAAAGCTCTCACAACTCACTTCAGATTTTCCATTGTACTTGTTTGGGGCTATAAGGAAAGTCAACTTGAGATTACCAGTATCACAGTAGGCTTCTCCTCCCCCCCTTCTCCAGGCCAGTTTTCTACCTTCCCTCAACAGGTTCCAGTTACACTCCTGCCAAGGATTCTGATGCCTATCAATTACAACAGCAGTAGAATTTCTCCAAAAGGAAAAAACTGGCTTGTCTTTTAGATTTATACGGCCGTGGATCCAGTCTTCTATGGCCAGATTTTGGTAAACACCATTGGAAATTAACTGGGAAATGAGTTCATTTTTTACTATGCTTTTAAAGCCAACTGCTGGAATCTTGAGATGTTATTAAGTAACTGAAAGCCATTCTCCATTGGCAGTGGGATCAACAATCCTGGGTATGTTTTATTTCACCTTTTTTCACTCTCAGTGGGTGTGCACACACCTGGCATCCACAAGTTTTATATTTTATAGTCTCCCATGTTGGGAGTAAACCACTCCTAATCATGAAATTGGATCATCCCAAGAGCTGAGTGTAAGCTGCCATGCCTGTGGCACCAGCCAGGGATGGTCCCAGGTGGTGTACACGTGGGACCTGACCTCAGGGTCTCTGGTTCCCGCCTGCCACCTGGGTGACAGGGCCCAGAAAAGAGCATACCTCCCTTGGAATTAATCATTTTGTCCTTCGCTTTCTCTGGTTTTCTTGGAGTGCTAGTCTCTATTCTTTATTCTGTTGACAAACCCATTGGATTTTAAGTTAGATGTTATTTCCTTGACAATCATTCCCAATCTACTCTAGGCGAAATTAGGCTTTTGTTTTAAGTGGTTCTATAATCACTTGTGATGTCCATAGCGTAGGACTTAGATCCCTGCAAGGCATTACAATGTAATTTAATGTAAATGGTATATCTCTCTATATATATTCTCAATTTCAGAGTTACCGTTAAGGGTGTGGGATGCACCCAGGTTCTTACAATGGGCAGTGGACATGTGGATCATTTGATCCTCTTACCCTCAAGGGTACTTGGCAGGGTTTAGTGTCTCATCTCTTTATTCCAGTAAAAATATGTTTTCTGGGTGCTCAGGTGTGAAAGTACATGATCCAAATATCTCTTTGAGCCTAATGCTTGCTGGTTTTCCTGTCATAAGGCTTTCTTAGTGAGCATCCATCACTCAAAAATTCTGTTCCTGGATTTTATCCCTCCTCTGAAACTAGGTATTTTGCTTAGGATGGTTTTCCTTACTTTCAATCATAAAAGAGAACATATCAAAATGTTTTTAGTGTGTCCTTTTCCCAGAACTGTTCTTAAAGAATCAACATAATGTTTTTCTTATGAATTCTTTGAAATGTTTTCAACTTATTCTTTAATTGTTCTGATCCTGCTGCTAGATATATCATAGCAACATATAGTATTCTAGATCTTTCTTCTTGGTTTCCATGACATCACTTTTTGCTATTTTTTTTTTCTCTGTTTTTGACTGTATTCTTCATTCCAACCCCAAATGGTGACTCTCTCCCTACAGTCCAGCCTTGTCTCTGCCCTTTAAGGATTCCTTGGCTTTTGTTCTCCAGTCTTTTCTATCTCAGTAAGTAAATGACTTTCCACCTCGTCTCCAGCTCAAGCCTCTCACTTATAGTTTCAGTTGATTATAGGACATTTCCGCTGGCATTTTCTATCACAGCCAAATTATAAGAGTACAAAAAGGAGCATTAGGCCCCTTTGAGATCAGAGGTGTAGTGAGCAGGTGAGCTGAGATCAGTATGAGCATTTGCATTTGGGAACACAGTGATAATGGGAGTCAGGGAGGAAAATTTAAGGTTACAGAAAAGCCAGGGATAAAGGGAGAAAGCCAAAAGCAATGGTATGGAAAAAACCAGCTCAGAATATTTACATGCCGAAATGTTTCTCTTCTATCCATGTATCTTTTTCTTTTGTGGTTACAAAAATAATACATATTTTTGAAGAATAGGTGGAAATCAGAAAACTATGAGACCAATTTACCTGCAATATTAACACCTAGAGTTAATGGTCGTTAATATTTTGGTATGTATTCTTCCATATACCCTCTGTACATTTAAAAATATTTGCATCTTAATGTACCTATTTTTTGTACTCTGCTTTTAAAACAATATATCATAAGCATTTTTACATGCTGTGAAATATTCCATAACATGACTTTTTAAAATGGATATACTGTGCTTCAGCATATAGGCTTTATATCATGTATTTAGAAAAGTCCCTATTGTTAAATCTCAGAGTTAAAAATAGCTTTGAAGAAATCCAAGGAATTCGAGTGACCTATGGAAAAACCCCCTTTGAGTTAGTCTTTAGTTGCAGAGATGGAGAAGAAATAGTGTGAACCACTAACAGAAACATAGCTTCAAGAGTCAGAAGATAAGGGCCTGGCACTTCACTTACTGTATATATGGCTGGATACATCACCTCACATCTCTGAGTCTCTTTTTATCTATAAAATTAGAGTCTTGGGTTAGTTTACCTCTCAGGTCTTTTCAGCTCTGACATTTTTAAAAGTCACTGAGGATAATGCATGAAGAACAGTTAAGTGCATGGCATCGAATTCTAGTGGAAGCTGAAAAATGTCGAATTCAGGTCAAAGCTCCTGAAATGAGAATAAAGATTGTGCTATTTCCAAAGCAGCCACCCACTCATGGATTATTCTGTCCTCCCAGTCCCTCACCCCTATCTCCAGCAGGCAGATGCTTCCATCAAGAAGAGCTACTTTGCAAAATAGTTTGCTGCTTTTGGAGACTCTGTTTAGTAAGAGGAGAATGGAATAAAGAAGCTATGAAAAGCAGAAACAGCTGATGCTCAGTGACACTGTGGGTGACCCAGCCTACCACACCATAGCCCTCTGGTCTTTAACCCAGTCTCTACACATTGATTGATTTTTTTTCCATTTTATTTTGACTCTCATCCAGAAATTCAAGTCATTATTTAATCAATTTCTTTCAGTGTTTCTCATCACTTATAAATCTATATCACCTTTGATGAAGACTTAAAAATGCACATTCTTCTTTAATGTCAAATTATAAAATGAATACTGTGACTACTTAGGTAATAAGGTTGAGGTTTTCTCATTGATTGCCTTCTAAATAAATTACGCTGCAACCTGCGTCTCCCTAGTCTTAGCATTTGTTTTTTACTTGGAGATTCTGAAAAGCATGGTCTGAAATCATTTATAGTTAATAAAGTAGGTGAACCTCTTAGAATACTAGGGTTAAGTTTTTGGCTTATAGACATTTTAGAAAGTATTTTGGAAAAGAAAAAATTGGGTATTTAATAAGCACATACTGTAGACCAGACACTTTAGGTGTTTTGTGCTGTGCATGTAGTTTTATTGGATAGGTATTACTCTTCACCACTCACCCCTAGGGAAACAAAAGTGCAGAGAGATCCAAAGTCGCACAGCTGAGCTGGCATGCAAACTACATTTTGACCACCTAAAAAGTTCTTCCTGTTACATCATGATCATATGCACACACCAACTGGGAGCCTCCAACCTATGTGCAGATGTGAAGATTTTCAATGTGTGAGGGTAGACAGGAATGCAGTCTGAAGGTCTTGCACAGAAACTGTAAATAAATTTCAGATGTACTTTAGAATCACAAAACAAAAACCAACTAATAAACAAGTCTTTCAAGAACTGATTTTAACCTAATACAATTTTCTATCCTATCTAGGATAATCATACCCCTTTGGATAGTCCTATTTTATAACTATTAACCAACTGAAATTAATAGCACCCCATTTTCTCCCAAAGTGTTCTGGTTTGTATGATACATAACGTGATCCTTCTATTTATATTATCTTTAATCATTAACATTTTTATGTTCTTAGATCATAAATCAAAAAGGGCCCAGGAGATAGCATTTAAAGAGAAAATTGTCAGGGCCTTATACTTCATAATTATATGAAGAAATGTTCCAGCGTTCTTTAGTGTTGTCTTGAGAGTAAGCAGAAGTCCTATGGTACATTCTCCTTCTAAGGATAGCTTTCGTTTTTCCATTAGACCATCAATGCTATTTTAATGTGAATTTAGGGGTTTTTTTTTTTTGAGAAGTAGATTGCAACGAAATGAAGTAGAATATGATATCCTAACCCAGTTAAAAGATTAAATTCCAGGTTTTTGCTAAATGAGTAAATTTTGGGTACTCTGGTCACACACAAAAAGTGGTGTGATAATAGATACAGTAATTTGCTTCACTATTGTAACTTTGCTATCTGTAGGTATCCCATAACATCATGTTGTGTACCTTAAATACACACAATCAAATTAATGTTAAAAAATGTAAAATATAAAGATAAGAAAGAAACTTTAAAAAATGGGCTGAAAAGCTACAAGCCTTGGGGACAGATGAACAGTGATCTCTTCCATTAGGGGCCTACTATTTTACCAACAAAATGCTGCAACTTCTAACTGCCTAACTCCATAGACTTCTCTCATGTTTATGCTTCAGTTATGTTATAGTCATAATGCAGTGGCTTTCAGTGTGGTTCCCAGACCAGCAACACCTGTATCACTTGGGACCTTGTTAGAAGTAAATTTTTGGACCCCTCCCAGATCTACTGAATCAGAACCTCTAGACCTGGGGTCCAGCAATCTGCTTTAAGAAGGGCTTCTGATACATGCTTAAACTTTAAAATGACTGCTGTAATGCCAAAAATCTATAAAATCAGTAATCTCCATGAGCCTAGCATTAGTAATTTTATTTAAATGAAGTAAATAAGAAACGACTTAGTTGTCTTGTGATTGAGAGTTAGCCAACCAGCTTGAAAACTCTTGAAACGAGGATATCTGATAGCTCCAAGTCCAAAATAAAATCAGCATCCATTCATTTAATTTTTAGTTAAGACTCAGTGCATAGTGGGCACTGTTCTAGAAGCAGATGGTGTAGCATTGTTTGTAAGCAAAACAAAGGCCCTGCTTTCATGGAACATTTTGTTTTCTGCTGGGGAAAGACAGACAATAAACAATAAATGCACACATGTTGAGTAGTGTATAGTATCAACACTAGTGGTGAAAACTGCTAGGAAATGCCGTGAAGCCTAGTAAATGAGTGCCCAGCTAAGAGAGCACTGCTAATTCAGCTGGCTGCAGAAGCCCTTTTCATCAGAGGGCATTTAAATAAAGTGAGAGTGAGTGGTGCCCTCAGCAGAGGGAACAGCAGGTGCAAATGCCTTGAGGCAGGAATGTGCCAGGCATTAGAGAACACCCTTCCTACACTTGTTTTATAATTAGGGTGCTGGTGGATTCCATTGGTTTCTGTTGCTCCCTCTCTATGTTTGGGAGGTGGAGAAAATTGTTCCATGCAATAGTAATTTTGAAAACCAGCTTCCTTGATGTCATTTATAAGTTTGGAAAGAAGAGCAGTGAAAATCTAAAAGAAGATCACTTGGAGTATCAGGAGTGCTTTTTATTTATGGACCACCAATTCCTAACCTACTTAAAACTAAATTTGTGAGGGAGCTACCACATGAATTCCTAACACTCAGTTCTTTATTCTCAGATCTTTCTCTCTCTATGTTCTATTTCAGAGGCAAGATTTCAGCCATACCAAAAGCCCAAGCTATATTTGTTCTCATCGTTTTCTTTATTCACCCTCCAAATCTAATCCAAGTTTATCAGCTACATCTCTTAGATGTTTCCATGATGACTTCTCTTTTTCTCCCCATTATTTTTCACTTGAATTACTCTAATAGCCCCCAAACCACTGTCCTTGCCTCCAGTCTGTAAGTCATCCATTTTGCTACTGGAGTCTGATTCCAAAAACAAGGGAATCAGTCACAACCCTCCTCAGAAAGTTCCTCCATCAACACAATGCTCAACACCATCTACAGAGCACCGAAATCAAGGTATTCCATAATCTGCCTCAAACTACTTTTCCACTCTCATTTTTCACATACCCGGCAATTTATACCTATTCAAAACTTAAAAACTTCCCTTTTCTTGCTTTAATATATGGTTTTATTTTTAATTTTTATGTGTACATAGTACGTGTGTGTACATTTATGGGGTATATGAGACGTTTTGATACAGGCATGAAATGTGAACTAAATATATCATGGAGAATGGGGTATCGATCCCCTCAAGCATTTGTCCTTGCAGTTACAAACAATTCAATTATGCTCTTTAAGTTATTTAAAAATGTACAATTAAGTTATCATTGACTATATCACCCTGTTGTACTATCAAATAGTAGGTCGTCTTCATTTTTTTCTATTTTTTGTACGCTGTCACTATCCCCACCTCCCCAGACCCCCACTACCCTTCCCAGATCCGAGTAACCATTATTCTACTCTCCATGTCATGAGTTCTTTGGATGCAGTTTTCAAAGTCTCTTTCACACTTCAAGGCCCAACTCAAATGCCAGTCCTTCTATGCAGAATTCCCTAATTTTGAGACTAAGGGGGTTGCTCTTCTCTGCTCTTCTGTGGCACAGTAGCTTTACTGTTATTTAGTACTCAGCCTTCCACTACAATTACATGTTGGCTCGTGTTAATCCTCATTAGATTCTGATCTGTCTTGAATTTAAAAATGAGCCTTAGTCATTTTTATATTGGTAAGATAATGTAATATAAATTGGTAAGATAATGCAATGCACCTAGGTACTTGTTAAATTGAGTTAAATTAAGTATTAGAAGTTGACATAGTATAGGTTATAAAATAAACACGAGTTAGCTCAGCCCTAAGCAGAATATTTGACTCACCACCACACTCCTGTTTCATCAAAGCTGAAAAACAATTATTTCCCCTTTTCTGAATTGCATTACTTGCATACTTCTGATTTTGTGGTAACTGAGAAATTTTATCTTTTCTTAAAATGACCTTTTGACTTTAGGGCCATGCTATATAGAGAAATTCCTCACACATCCATCTTATTTTGAGTGGCACACACATATGTATGCAAATACAATTCTTTCAAAGGGTGATGGAAAGCAAAAACCAGATGAGGCTTTCAATGAACTTTAGAAAATTACTGCTCTTCAGATACTTTTATGATGATTTACACATGACAATTGATAACAGACATTATGATCCTTTTTCAAATTTATTATACTTTAAGTTCTGGGGTATGTGTGTAGATTGTGCAGGTTTGTTACATAGGTATACACGTGCCGTGGTAGTGGTTTGCTGCATCCATCACCCCATCATCTACATTAAGTATTTCTCCTAATGTTATCCCTCCCCAATCTCCCCACCCCCTGCTATTCCTCCTCTAGACTCTACCCCCAGGCCCCAGTGTGTGATGTTCCCTTCCCTGTGTCCATGTGTTCTGATTGTTCAACGCCCACTTATGAGTGAGAACATGCAGTATTTGGTTTTCTGTTGTGTCCATTTGCTGAGAATGATGGTTTCTAGTTTCATCCATGTTCCTGTAAAGGACATGAATTCATCTTTTTTATGGCTGCATAGTATTCCGTGGTGTATATGTGCCACATTTTCTTTATCCAAGTCTTTGCTATTGTGAACAGTGCCACAGTAGACATGTGCATACATCTTTATAATAGAATGATTTATAATCCTTTGAGTATATGCCCAATAATGGAGTTGCTGGGTCAAATAGTATTTCTATTTCTAGATCCTTAAGGAATCACCACACTGTCCTCCACAATGGTTGAATTGATTTATACTCCCACCAACAGTGTAAAAGTGGTCCTATTTCTCCACATCCTCTCCTGCATCTGTTGTCTCCAGATTTTTTAATGATCACCATTCTAACTGGCATGAGATGGTATCTCAATGTGCTTTTCATTTGCATCTCTCTAATGACCAGTGATGATAAGCATTTTCTCATATGTTGTTGGCTGTATAAATGTCTTCTTTTGAAAAGTGTTCACATCCTTTGCTCACTTTGTGATCCTTACAATACGTTCTATTCAAATTGCTATAATTGTTTTTTATCCTGTGGTGAATAAATAATTTAAAGTAGAAAGGTAGGTGTTTATAATGGTGTTGCAGTTTTATTAGTGTATTTGTAATTATTAGCTGTATAATGTATTCCATAATTATTAGCCATGTAATGTGTAATACACATTATATGTATACATATGTAATACCTAATCACATAACAAAATTCATAATAGGACTATAAAAAGCCTTTTGATAATGTTTAGCATATACTATAGAATGCAAGGCATATTTAAATGACTAGGAAATTAACTGAGGGGGCTTAGATTTTTAATAAGGAATAGCATAAAATCTTATTGTTAACTTAGCAAAATGTGTTTATATAGCTCATTTTAAATTTCACATGCTACTAATTTTATTTCCTGAAGTTCCTATAAATCTCAAATTACATATAATTACACAATTATATTAGGAAATGAAATAAAAGTTGCACAACTTCTAATTTATGGATTTATGTGACTGATAGCTGATGATTTGATAGTCTCTTGAAGACAAAACCAACTTACAATGGTACTCTGCAAATTGGAGTAAAAAAATCTTTGCATGTCAGATTAGAAACTGGAAGTCCATAATTTTTCTGTTTCAGACCCAGGAACTAATTAAGGGCTACACATTTCAATTGGTATTGTTCCCCTGTATTATTCTTAATCTAGCAACAATCCAACAGAATTCAAACTTTTTAATAAATGTCATTGCCAGGCCGGGCGCGGTGGCTCAAGCCTGTAATCCCAGCACTTTGGGAGGCTGAGGCGGGTGGATCACGAGGTCAAGAGATGGAGACCATCCTGGTCAACATGATGAAACACCGTCTCTACTAAAAATACAAAAAATTAGTTGGGCATGGTGGTGCGTGCCTGTAATCCCAGCTACTCAGGAGGCTGAGGCAGGAGAATTGCCTAAACCCAGGAGGCGGAGGTTGCAGTGAGCCAAGATTGTGCCATTGCATTCCAGCCTGGGTAACAAGAGCGAAACTCCGTCTCAAAAAAAAAAAAAAAAAAAGTCATTGCCATTTCAATTACGGAAATTTTACATTTATTTTATCAGATTGTTTTCTTATGGAAGAGACATCCTTTGGTGATACTGAAAAATAAATTCAAGACTATATTAAGTACTTGGTGGTGATTGTTACACAATTCAGTATTCTTAAAAAATCATTGAATTATGCACTTTGCATAAGTAAATTTTACATAGTATGCAAATTTTATCTCAGTATAGTTATGTTTTAAAGCATACATTGGATATATAATAATTCTTGAGAAATTTTTTTTTCTGTGAAAGATGCAAAACAAGTTTTTCAATTGCAGGGTTAAAGAGGTGCATTAGTATAAGTAGGGATACCTTAGTACTGTTTCTTTTCACTTAAATTTAGATTTAGTTGTACTAGATGTTTGGCTGATTTTACTTAAATTACCTCTATCAACCATCATGACAATTTTTGGAGTATATTTTATTCTCTTACTGCTATATGTGAAAAACTGAAATTTCAGGAATAACATAATTAAGATCACATGGCTCCTAACATGTTAGCATTGATTTAAATCATTTTTCTCTGATTATAATACTATTTGTAGACTATGGATGTGATTGCTCCCCCATTTCTAAGTTAGAAACCCCAGAGGCCTATGCATAGACAGCACTGTGCCCAGGCCTGTGCATGAGCTACCCCAGAGCCCCATATTGATGCAATGCTGGAGATGGCCAGTTTTTAGACCTCATGGTCAAGTCCTCCCTCAAGGACAATTATGCTTCAAAGTCAAGTAACTCTGAGGCAGTCAGTAAGTAAAACTGTAAATATGTAATTGGACATAGATATATAACTGACCATTTAATTAGGAAAAAATGTCGAGTAAACATAAAAAAGAGTTTTGATAGCCACCTAAAGTGTTTAAAATTGTTAAAAATAATGCCCTATCTTAATTGCATAGGCCTGTGCCACTAAACTCTAATTCAACGTTCCAATTCAGGAAGAGCAAGCAGAATTCACCTTGTATGAAAACTCAGTAAATTTACAGTTACTGCCTGTGGTTCTCTGTAAAGGATTGTAAGGGCAAAAGAGGTCAGTAACTGACGAACCATGTCTGCCATGTTTGGAGTAGGCAGTGGTAGCATTCAGGCTCTGTGTCTGCCAGCCCTACTCAAAGTGAGCCCACGAATCATAAAATGTGGACATAGATTCAATCTGAGTTTTACTTGTTTGTGTTTTCTGAGTTTTGACTCATACTGTTTTATGAGCACAACTCATATGATTTTGGAAAGTTAATTCCAAACAAAAAGTTGACAAAAATATTTGAAGAAACGGTGAGACAGAACTCTTTTAGGGATAATTTATTAATCTCATAATAAATCTGGCTTGCACTTGGAATGAGTAATACAGATAACTTGGCAAGAATTTATAGTTAGAAGTTCTCAGTGAGACAGCTTCAGGATGACATTCAAAAGGATTAAAAACAATAAGTTCAGTGAGGTCTCTAACTCCTACAAAGGATGCCATACTAGAGAACCTACTTAAAGCCCCATAAATGATAATAATGTGGAAGAAATCAGAAGGCTTCCTTACCTCTTTACCAAGCAATTTAAGACTAAAACATATTAATTTAAAATATTACTAAATTTATGAACCTATTTAATGCATTTGTAAGCTTTAAACCAACAATTAAATATCTATATATACAAAAACATATATGCATGGCCCTATGGCACAGACTGTGAAAGCTTTATTTATTAAAAGAATTGCAGTTAATTATCCCTGTCAAGGGATTTAGGAAATAGTCACTGTGAAATTGACTAAGAATAGTACAGTATTTATGAGGTATAGAAAACATGTTATAACATAGGAAACCAAATGTACATTTTTCTTCTTTGTGATCAACATAGAATTCTCTATAGTCTTTCAGAAAAGTGAAAACTCATGGATAATTGTTTTGCATGTGGGAGGGGAAGATGAAAGATAAAAATCCACTTAAAATTATATTTGTGAATTGGAGCTTTTAATAATTGCAAATCAAAATTGTAACTTTTTTGCAGTTTAATAAAGTAAAAATTACAAATAACAATACATCACAAACAGAGAGGATAGTAAATTACTTGATTATTTCAAAGCCCATAAATTCTCTCAAGCCTAGACAGCTCTTTTGAAAAGTATATCTTCAGGGAAGTAACCGATTATTAAAAGACACTTTTTAAATTACCTTTGGTGCCAGAAGGATTGGAAAACTGATGAAAACTGGCAAGAGTTATCTGACAGGCATTTCTCAAGGAATCTGGAAACTCAGGCTTTGCTTGACACTGGGTGGGGTCAGATCCATTGTGATACATCCAGATCCTTAAAAGCAATTATGTTTTATCTCAGGGTTGAAGTCTTTAGGCATAAATGGTCTGTTTGGGGGGGGATAAACAAATAAACAAGCAAACAAAAGAAACCCCACCACATCAAATCATTTATTTGTGTTGGGTTGAATATATTGAAAAATATTGCTTCATGTAGCACTGTCCATGGTGCTAGCCAGTTACCCTTTCTTCCTTCTCCCTGAACTATTTTGACGGACCTGCCATCATCCCGTGCTTCCTTCAGCTTCTTGGCTTCTTGGCTGTGGTTGCCATCTGTTTCTGCAATTTCACTTTGCTATGTTTTGTTCATTAACATCAGGACTAACATCTGCTGATTTGATCACCATTTGTTTCCATCTTTGCTACAACTAAGACCCTGATTCATGTGTCTTTGCTAATAATTCAGGGACCTTTTCACTTTTCTAAAACTAAATTACTGCATTTTCCTATATAAACTTCAGTGTCTCTAAGAGATTTGCTTATGGCTTCTTATGCAAGAAATATTATTCTTCTCTGTATTTCATTTGTGATTCTAGAGTGGTAATGAAAATACATCAGAGCTATTTACTCAACACTTAACAAATGTGCCAGGATCAGTTGTGGGCACTGACTATATATATATATATATATATATATATATATATATATATACACACACATAAACATGGTAACATGTATCTCTGCACTTAGGATCTCTTGCTCTGATGGAGGGAGATGATCATTTGACCAATGACTCAGGTGATGTCTACCATGAATTTTCCTTAAAGATACTAATGTAAACAGAATTAAAGACGTCTTAGAAAAAAAACATATTAAATGTTGTGTTCATATTGGTTATTTCAGTCATTCTTGATTGGACACCCACATGCAGAACATTTCTCTAAGTACTGAAGATAACTATGCAAAACAAAAGAAAATGAAATTATGTTCTCTTGGAACTAATATTCTAACAGTGACATAAAATAAATTAGTAAAAAGATAAACTTTCTTTAATCGATTATGTGTTAAAAAGAGAAAAAAGATACTTTTGTAAAATTAAGTGCTAAAACTTGCTATATTTTAGGAAAAGGGGCAGGGAAGTGATGAAACAAAAACTTTTTAATTTATGGGGGTCAGGAATAGCCTCTCAGATAAGTTGACATTTGAGCAGAGACCTAAAAGGAACGAGAGAAGAGAAGCAAGCATCATGGGAAAGGGAGAGGTCTGGACAGATGCAGGCATCTGAGCAGGAGCACCGTGGTGTGTTCTCAGAACAGGGAGGAGAGAGCAGCAGGTTTGAGAGAGGAAGACTGATCAGAGAGGAGGGTGCTGTAGCTGTCATAGTGAGAATGTGACATCTTTACCTGGAGTTGAATGGGAAAGTATTGGAAGATATTTTTATAGAAATGTGATATAATCTGAACCTTGTTTTTAAAAGAAGATGCTATGTAGAGATTAGAGGGGGCAAAGTGGAATCAGGATAAGCAGTTAGGGGACCTACACAATAATCTAAGCCATAAGCAGTTAGGGGACCTACACAATAATCTAAGCCAGAGTCCAATCATGGCTTGGACTAAGGTGGTGGCAGTTGAAGTGGTAGGAGGTAATTAAATTCTAGGTATTTTATGAAGATGGAGCTGACAGAAATTCATGACAGACTGGGGTGTGTGAGTATGTGTGTGCAAATGCATGTGTGTGTATACATAGAGAAAGACAGACAAAGAGACAGACAAGGGTGTCTCTAAAATTGTTGACCTGAGAAACAGAAAAGACATTATTGGATTCCAAAGAAAAGGAGAAGGTTTAAACCTGAATAGATTTTGGTTGGGGGATATCAAGAGTTCAGTTTTGGACAAGGTTTTCACATGTCTATGAGACATTCGGTGGAGATTTTGTGGTGCACAGATGGATATGTTTTCTCAAGTATCTCAAAGATGCTACTTGCTCCTGAGCAAGGCCTGCCTGCTTTTATTAAAAATGTTTTCCAAGCCTCATTTTTAATATTCTTAGAAATTTGGCAATAAAAACAATAGCAGCAAGACCTACTTAAATTTGACTCATTGTTTCCCTTTATTTGACTCAGAACAGTCTTTTTTGGGGGAGTTCCTATAAATATTTAATGAAATATCAGTATTCCATGGGGTACAGCTTGGATGTACTGACGTGGAATGTTAATGGAAAGATATTCACAACTCCAGTGTAAGATTGCTGTGGCTTCAATATATGAGTAAGTTATTGAACTATTATGGTGTCATAGCTCTTCAGCAGATATTGCCAGGAAGTAGAGTACACCATCACAAACCAGAAAGCTTTTCTTTTATTCCAGAAAAGGAAGCAAAATAAACCCAAGCTGAAAAACCTGCGCACTACTGGTATTATGGAAAATCCTCATGAAAAGCTAGAAAATAATAAACAATGTTCAATAATGATTTTACTTTTCCCAAGTAATAGTATTTAATTAATCTTATAATAGACCTAAATAATAGTCAACTTGACATTAAAACAAACAAAGATCTTTAAGTATGAAATTGAACTTACAGTGTTTTTTCTCCAGGCACAACTAATTTCCTAACCTTGAAATTGGATTTTCATCTGTATTCTATGTGCACGTAGATCAGTCATTAAGAATCAGAAATGTAAACCCTGATCTTAGGTAGCAGTTCGATGTTTTCTGAACACTTGCAGATTTGGTAGGAGGGGTAAATATGGCATAGCCTAACAGGAAGCTGTTTTGAGAAAATTTTTTTAAGAAAATGGGAAACTGAAAGATCATTTTATTTTACTTTTAAATATTTAAGCTGCATCAAAGTCCCACAGCTGATTCAGTTTAAATTTTGGGTAATTTTTATTGTAAATGGAATAGCAATTATTGTTCACACATATATGCATAGCATTATGGGATATCAGTAGGAGCTAGAAAAACAGCCAGAGATAAAGATGAAAAACATGTATTTTCAGGTTTCTTTTTTACAACTGTAGACTTTTTTACAATAAAGAAAAAACCATTTCCTTAGTAGATGTTCTCACACCATGAAGGACAGTACTAATGCATTAGGAATATGTCATCTATGATTAATGCTGATGATTCAGTGAAACACAGCAAGATACTGAAATAATGGGATTTTTCTGCACTTTAGGAATGCAATCATCTTAACACACGGTTCATGGAACATTTTAATATGTATGTTATCTTTTTTATTTTTAGTAGTTATTTAACATCATAATATAATGAGTTCTGTATAAAGAATTAAACACACACGTATATAAAACTCTTCATTTTCTAAATAGTAATCACATACACATATGGAACTTCAGTCGGTTTATTTAATTAAGCTAACTTGGAAGTTGCTAGTTGATTGGGAGCTCCGTCCATACCTTAATCTTCCATGCAGGGTTAAATTCCTTTTTAAAGATGAGAAAAGTGACCTGACGGTCTGCTTCTATAGGATTAGAAAAACTGTTTTTGAAACAAATTTCTGAAGTAATTTTTGTTGCTGTTTTGCAAAACAAAACAAAACAAAACAAAAACCCTTAGATTCGTGGCCAGGTCTTTGTATGCTCATGACAATTCTTATGGTTTTATGATGTAGTTATTTTTTCACATTTTAGGTGCTTGTCTTTTCTAATCTTATAAAATCAGAGTTTAAACCATAGTCCAAGTGGGTCTTACAAAAAAATAGATTTTCAAGAATATTTTTGTGCTTTTCTTATTGTTGATTTTCTAGATTCTATAATGCTACCTGCATATAACTGTAATATTTTCCCAACTGGAGCCTGCTTCTCCCCAAATATTACTTTTCTTAAAGTTTTAGGAACCAGTGTCTTCAGTGTAATTTAGGGGTCATGGTTTGTTTTTCACTCCATGTATGTGTCTTTGGGAAACACAGATCCTACCTGCCTCCTAAAATAGGCTAGTCTACATTTTATGGAAATTGATGGTTCTGATGGACTTAAAAAATAATGTTGGTTAAAACTGGTTAAATAAAAAAGTAATAATGTAGAATTGAACATATCCCTTCTTGTATTCTTAAAAATTGCAGTTGGAAATGAGTTTTAGTAAAATATATTTTATTCATTTACATATGAACAGCTTTCAAAGAAGAGTAATTTGGTGGGTTCCTCCATCTTATTAAACAGATTGAAAATCAGGTATTAGGTTTTTATAGCTAGTTTAAAAAATAAAATTTGATTTATCAGTATTGTGTACTGTTCATGGTTACAGTAGATGGTTGAATTAATACCCAGTTTTTAGAAAATTTAAGACTAATAAAATGGATTCTATTTATATTTTTTGTTCATTTTTTAGTGTGAAACAGTTATGGAGAGATGCAAAATGTGAAAGCATCACAATGCCAATCTTGGGATTCATTTACCGGGTCTTTTCTGACGTCAGTATAAAAGACAGCCACATTTCTGAGCACATGTTCCATGGCAGTTACTTTACCTACATCATCTTGTTTTGTTCCCACCGCATTAGCAACAGGAGGGTGATGTTATCTCTGTTACATGAATGGATAAATGAATGGGAAGGCTAAAAGAGAAGCTAAGTAATATATTCAAGTTACAGAAATAATAAGTGGAAAACCTGAGTTTTGAAGTCAGATCTGAGTCCAAAATATAGATGGGAAACTATTACCAGTGATCCCAGATCATCAGGAAACACTGTTGCCTGTGTAGCCACTTGCCCCCAAGCTCTCCTCTTAAGGGAGCCCAGCTGGTAAAGCAGTCCTGTGTGGGTGCGATCCAAGCGAGTATTGACAGGCCATTTTTATCCAGGCCCGAGTCCTTATCTTATTTTTCAGGTAGTTGATACCTGCTAGAAATGCCTCGGCAGAGCCCTCGTTGGAGTCTTTTGAAATATTTATTTTGTCAATACTAGCTCAAGGTCACTGGTGGAAAATATGAGGGTAGGTTCTTGATATCATAAAGATAAACTATTCCAACTAATGTACTAACTAAGGCCAGGAAAACAATGTGAATTCTATACACAAAATGTGCAATTTCTACCTTACTGGAAGGATCCAGGGCTAATAATCAGACATGAAAATGCTTTCTCTTCTTTCTGGGTTTGGATTCACTACTTACTGTATTTCTATTCATAACAAGGATTTTATTTACTTTTCATATTTAAAATGAGCCTTTGATACATGGTTGAGATTGGACCAAAACTTGAATTTCAGTTGTACAGTGTTGGAAGTATTTTAATAGTAAATGAATAGAATATGTCACAAAGACAATTCAGAATTTATTGGAACCCTTTATAATTCTGATATAAAATATAGCATTAACTCATGTTCTATAGGTTAATTCCTTTGTCAGGAATCCCAAATTCTTTATCAGGAATACTGAGTGCTGATTTGGAGAGATATAAGGGTACAAATGATCTGGGTAATAAGCAGCTGCACAAACGTTTATTTATAGCCTAACATGTTAATTCTGAAAGCCTCTTTACTAGTTCATTTATTTATAACTCCAAAGAGACAATACACAAACAGCCATTCATATCAACTGCTGGCAGTAATCAATTGAAATGCTTTTGTTCGGGCATCTGGGTAGATTGTTTCCGTGAGAACTTTTAAGTAGAAAGTTCATGCATAAAGGAGCTTCTATACAGCATTAATGTATCCAAGCTTTTCATGTTTATCTTGTCTCTTAGGTAATATGGGTTTGTATAAGAAAACATTCTTTCCAGTTTTTCCATCTGTTTGATGGAAGCTTAACGTGGATAAAACGATGCAGAGCCTTTAGGGCTGTCTTCATATTTATGCAAGATGAAATATATTTAAGTCAGACAATAAATAAGATTTTATTTTGTTTGGTTTTTCTTTCTCCAGGACATAGAGGTCAACTATTTTCATAGGGTGCTTCTGGCAAAATGACGATAGGGCTTTTTGTCTTTATAACCCAGTTCCTTAAGCTTTTTTGAGCCCCGGCTTGCCTAGCTACCTATTTAAAATGCAAATGTGCACTTTTAGATAATAGATGAATTGTTGTGATCTATTTTCTAAAGAATATTCTACAAGTTAGACATTCATATAAAGATGTTGCCTTTTAATTTATCACTCTGCAGGGTAACAGAATATGCACACCTTTATTCTAGAGTATGGAACTATTCAAAGCCTTGCTGGAAATTCTCTTTTATGATTCTTACCCTGCAGCATATTTTAAAGACTTTTCATAGTGTCAAACCTTAACATTTTGAGAAAGAATTTTTGAAAACAATCAAATACTTTTAGATCTAAACCTGCTGTGTAAAATAGAAAAGCATAATTTAAAACCACGTACTAATTAGAAATATATATTCAGTATGTTCTGTAACTGTGGTGGAGCAATTTATACCAATAAGCATTGGAATTAGAATAATTAGTCTAGTCTTTTTATATATCAGTTGCTCCACCATAATTATTACCAGCATCACTTCTTAAAATGGTTTTCTTTGATTGTCAGATTCTGTGGTCACCCTACTAACTGGTGAAATTAGAGAAAATCTTTGGTTACCGCTCATTTTTCACCCAATCACTACACTGGACACTAGGTACATTTTTGTTTTTTTTCCACTTGAGACCCATCCCATAGACTGTATAAATGACCATGGTAGCTAAGTCTATGGAACTTGGGGTGGGCTCCTTCAAAGGTCGGCTTTGCTAAATTGGCCTAATACCTTCCACTAGCTTCCCTCTTGCTGTTCATCCATAGCTAAAGGTGGAGCTGATTTGTTTCATCTCTGCTCTTCTCAGCTTGTTTCACCAGGAGTCTGAAGAGTGTGTTTTTCTTCAACAGACCCCTGAATACCCCAATTTGAACTAAGTTTGAGAATCAATGGTTTATATTCCCTCTTCCCACCCTGATATAATTTTGAGGGTTTTGTTTTGTTTTAATTACAGCTACTTTCTCTGGTATGGGTTTCATCTTCTGATCTTTCTCAAACCTACAGCCCTTACAGTGCTGGCTTGCTTTACTAGCCTGTGTTTAGACCCCACCTGACTTCCATCTCTGCCACATGTTGTCTTCCTCTATGTGGGCTGCTATAACAACATACCCCAGACTGGGTAGTTTGTAACTATTTATTTATTTATAACAACTATTTATTTCTTCCTGTCTTGGAGGATGGGAAGTTTGAGATCAAGGTGCTGGCAGATTTGGTATTTGGTGAAGGCCCATTTCCTGATTCATAGATGGCACCTTCTAGCTGTGTCCTCACATGGTGGAACAGGCAAGGCAGTTGACTGGCGCCTCGTTTATTTTTATTTTTATTTTTTGAGATGGATTCTGGCTCTGTTGCCCATTGCTGGAGTGCAACAGTGCAGTCTTGGCTCAATGCAACCTCTGCCTCCCAGGTTCAAGCCATTATCCTGTCTCAGCCTCCAGAGGAGCTGTGATTATAGGCACATGCTGCCATGCCCGGCTACTTTTTTGTAATTCAGTGGATACAGGGTTTCACTCTGTTGCCCAGGCTGGTCTCAAACTCCTGAACTCAGGCAATCCACCCACCTTGGCCTCCCAAATTGCTAGGATTACAGATGCGAGTCACCACGCCAGGACCCTGGGGGTTCTTTTATAACAGTACTAATTCCATTCATGAGGGTGTAATCACCTCTCAATGACTCTACCTCCAAATATTATCACGCTGGTGGTCTGATTTCAACATCTGAATTTGGGGCAGACAGAAACAACTCAGTCCATAACACATGGCCTGGATAGACTTGTTCCGAAATCTATTCTGTCTGAATTTTGTCCTGTGCTGTGAAATGTAGATGTAACATTAGGGGTTATGCTTTAATGTGTTAACCTTCCCTGATGGCTTGTTGGCACTTGGTAAGGGAGGGATGGTTGTCTCTAGAAGATGGCTTTAATCCACTGTAGCAAATGTATTGGAATATTGCGGAACCCATAAGAGATGTTTTTGAGGAGGCAGCCATCTCTTACAAGGCCCTGAAAATTTTAAACAAATATAAATCCACACACTGAAATTTTGTCCTTACCAACTGCTTTCTAATAGAAAATTTATCAAAATCATTATAATGCTCTAGTTTAAATTTTATTATTTTTTCATTTACAATACACTTCTTTTACATTACTTCTCTTACAAATATGTAAAGACTTTTAAAAACACTCTCATAATCAAAAACCTACAATGCTTCCTAGTCCTGGTTTTTTTTTTTTTTTGACATTTTCTCTAATAAATAATATAAAA
Source organism: Callimico goeldii (assembly GCA_963573925.1). NCBI lineage: Eukaryota > Metazoa > Chordata > Mammalia > Primates > Cebidae > Callimico > Callimico goeldii. Next base: position 3,382 of record CAUYOR010042178.1, on the reverse strand, counting down.
CCACTACATGCGCGTAAAGTCCAAATAAAAAGACTAGCCTTTATCTACAGTTTTTATTTGGGTAACTTAAATTATTAGAACAAGTTACCTCATCGTTTTACAATTTTGCTTAATCAAATTAGACTTCATCGACATTTGTCTGTTTATGAAATAACAGGGTGTTTTATCTACTATGGAAAGCCAGAAGTAATGAGATGGCTTACTTGTAGATAATTAATCCTTTCAGTCTTTATAAATAGTAGCAATAACAGCATGAGTCTTGGCACTTCTAGGTAGTAAAAAGTGTTTAAAAATGGTATTGGTTGCCTCACTACTGAGAGTGGACAGCTGTTTTCCTTGCAGCAAATAATTTAATGTTGACTGGCAATTTAGATGGGAATCTAATGTTTGCTTTTCTGATGCCTTTTCTGGTTCTACTTTGCCCTTTGCCTGTAGTAAATGGCTCTGTATTGCCATTCAAGTGAATTTCTACATTATGCTTGGTTTTCTCGTCATTTTCTTTTCCTCAGTAATCAGTTCTGTGTAAAGCTGTTTTGTTTTCATTTTTCCATGGGTGCACTAACTTCGATTATATGCTAGAAATGAGAGAAACCATCCCCTTTTGCATTCAACCTATTTAGGATTTGTGTTTATCTGCTGCATTTTAAAATATCTTCTTTCTATTGATTTAAAATATCTTCTTTCAGTCCTTTACCATTCTATCCCAGGTTCTAGATATAAGGTTGTGCAATGGAAAAACAAACAAATAAACAACACATCAGGTTTGGGAATGACGGGGACCAGATGCAAATTATGGTGGGCAGGGGAATTTACTTAAACTCCCTGTCCCTTGGTTTTCTCTTCTGTAAAATAGGGCTAATGATAAAGTCTATTTTGAAGTTTGTTAGGGTAAATTCAGTGAGATAAAGGAAGTAAAACATCTGTTTCTCCTTTGTGGGAGCAATGAAAAGGACAAATGTCAGTAAACAGCCATAGTAAATGTCAGTCCCATTTATTTGTTTACTCACCAAATGTGTATGATACTTAATAAATATTGTTCTAAGGACATTGCAAATATCAACCTATTTAATTTTCATGCTACCCCAAGAATTAAGTCCTATTCATTTCCCCATTTTTATGCTTGAGAAAATGGAACCACTGAACAGTGGAGCATCTTGCTGAAGGCCATGCAGCTAGCAGTTGCCCAGGTGGGATTGGATCCAGGAAGTCTGGCTCTGGAGCTCATGCCTCCATCCACATCACAACCCCTCCTTGCTGGACTTGCACTCTCTTTATTCCCTGCTCAGGGAAAGGGTTTAAGGTGAAAGGCTTTCTTATCTGACTCCCCCACGGCTGCTCTCTTGGCTACTAGTCCTTGCCTCTGTTTCTCTGCTTTGGTATTCCATCACACCTTGGCCATTTCTCCAGGATAGTCGCCATCACTTTGTGGCAGGTGTGGTGTGTGATACATAGCAAGAGCTAGCCTTTGCAGAGCTGAGAGAAATGAATTCTTCTCTTCCAGGGAGGGCTCATCCGTTAGAGGTACTGTCATGCTTCTGGAATCACAGTACCCCGTGGTGGCCTGATAAGAGGTAATTTATTCATTTCAACGTAGAGTTATCATTGTTTTCAATAAATGCCTAACGAATTTAAATGATGTTATCAGCATAGTAATATTGGAGATGCATCCCTATTCTGGTTTTGTACTTATCCTATTTTAATGCTTAGAAAACCCATTTGGGATTTAATTTAAAAGCCATCTCTTTGTTTTCGCCACAACAAATGACCTCATTTTTTAGAAAAATATAATTTGCTTTGGCTTTTTAAAGGCATTGGCAAAAATGTCTTTGATAACAGTGTTTTTTGGATGCTATTTAGTGACCCTTCTGGCTCCATGCAGTTATGATTAAAATCAGAAACTAGGATGAGATGTCAGGTCTCCTATGCAGATTAGGCAGAGATGATTAGAGAGTGTGATTATAGTAGGCTAGAAATGTCAAGAAAATGCCACATCAAATATCACCATTCTGCCATATTATAGGTAAGTGGAAAACTTCATTAACAAGACAAGGACAGTCAGGAAATTTTTCTTTGAAAACTCAACGCAATTAAAAGAGAGTATGTTTCTGCTGCATCCGGAAGTTTTCACTAAACAAAACAATTTAAAACCATAAAAAAGCACCCCAACTTTTGTTAACCTGTTTAAATCTCCCTGTTTTGCAAGAGGTGTGAGTGGAGTTAATCACAGAGTCCTAGAAAGATGAACCAGTTATTGCAGAAGCTGGCTTGGCTGGTTTTTCTCTCAAATGGAAATTTTAGTTCACTAGCATTTTCTTTCCTGTTGGGAAAATTGTATGCTACTTTTTTTTTTTTTTGCATTGAGAAACGGCTGTTTTACATTACTGAAGTTTTCGGTTAGCTGATATTTAGCTGATCTTATGATTTTAGTAAGCATGTAAGTTAAAGAAAACCCAAATTCAAAGGACTTATATAAAATGAGAATTTATTGGCACATATTAATATAGAGCCCAGAGATGATTCTGTGGTTCTAAGATGGTACCAGGGAACATTTTTTATTTTTGTTTGTTTTTCGTTTTTGCCAACCTGCCGTCTGGGATGTTGGCTGCATCCCAGGGATCGCTCGTTTTTCATTTGCAAGATTGTGCCAAGAGTTCCTCGGGTCATTTGCTCTCTTGTCCAGCTCAGAAACAGTATCCTATTAAAAATATAAAAAGAAAGAGAGCAAAGAAGGAAGGAGGAGGAGAAGGGAGGAATATGTTGGGCCATTTCTCTGTCTGGGTCATTTTAGGTCATTTGACTACCATGGCCAGGAAGTGCTGTGGCGCAACTGGTTTAGGTCGAGATGAGTGTCTTTAAGCATTGAGTCTTTAAACTAACCTGAGATCAATCTGCCAGTCTTCATAGCTGCTTCACAATGGGGGAGAAGTACAAAAGGTGATCAGGAAACAACCATTTTTTTTCACTGCAACTCAAAAGTGATTATGACCCCCGCTTGGCCTCCCAAAGTGTTGGGATTACAGGCGTGACAACCGCCTCTGGCCTGTGTACAACAATTTACGTGGAGTGTCATGATTATACCCAAGGTTCACAAGCTCTGCGCTGAGGCACTGCAGGGTACCACAGCAAACTCATGATGATAGCATAGGCTAGTTTAGAATTTCGAAGGAAACACAGCAGTATGCAGTATCTGCCGTTCATTGCATAAAATACCAGTTTGGGGTAGTTTACAACTTTTTTTTTTTTTTTTTTTTGAGACGGAGTTTCGCTCTTGTTACCCAGGCTGGAGTGCAATGGCGCGATCTCGGCTCACCGCAACCTCTGCCTCCTGGGTTCAGGCAATTCTCCCGCCTCAGCTTCCCAGGTAGCTGGGATTACAGGCATG
>CAUYOR010042175.1:0-42901 GCA_963573925.1 Callimico goeldii | reverse complement strand
CCTGCCTCAGCCTCCTGAGTAGCTGGGATTACAGGCACACGCCACCATGCCCAGCTAATTTTTTGTATTTTTAGTAGAGACGGGATTTCACCATGTTGACCAGGATGGTCTCGATCTCTTGACCTCATGATCCACCCACCTTGGCCTCCCAAAGTGCTGGGATTACAGGTGTGAGCCACCGCGCCCGGCCAATAACTCAAATCTTAAATCTAGTAATGGCCAAGTTAGATCCAAAGAAAAACATATGTTGTAAATGCACAACTAGAGGATTATTTTAGTTGTTAATTTAGAAATGAAGCAGCTTATTATCCTTTTAATATTAACCTTAGTTGTTTATTAAGTTTTCCGTGTAAAGTGTTCCCTTTTAATAACAATAAAATTAATTTATTGTTGGGTAGTAGTCTTCTGATAATAGCCAACGTCTAAAAGTTCTCAAGAATACATACCAAAGGCTTCGAGTTGTTTCTATTGTGTTTTAACTCACTATTTTCATTGTTATTTCCCAGACAGATCTAATGTAAACTCCTTATACAAATGCCAGGTTTGTCACATTTATGCATTGTCGTAAAAAACATTTCTTAGTCACTTGGCACGCATCTACGGAACTGACTCCGGAATTAACGCCGAACTGTGATGGAATTGCTGGCCTTGCAAGGCAGTGTGAAATCATAGGAAAAAAAACACAAATTTGAGGTCAGACAGGTCCATTGTGGTCATCCCAGCTCTGCCACTTACCACTTTCCTAACTTCTATCACACTGCTTCACGCCACTATATTTTCCTGCCTGGGCTACTCTGATAGCATTTGCATTGACCTCTCTGCTTCCATGTTACTTTGATGCCCACTCATTATCTACACCAGCACTAATGTTTTACATCTGAAACCGAAACAAAGTTACATCCATATAACCCCCAGGTTTAAACCCTTCCGTCCAATGACTTTCAGTTTTTTTTTTTTTTTTTTTTGAGATGGAGTTTCGCTCTTGTTACCCAGGCTGGAGTGCAATGGCGCGATCTCGGCTCACTGCAACCTCTGCCTCCTGGGTTCAGGCAATTCTCTTGCCTCAGCCTCCCGAGTAACTGGGATTACAGGCACACGCCACCATGCCCAGCTAATTTTTTGTAATTTTAGTAGAGACGGGGTTTCACCATGTTTACCAGGATGGTCTTGATCTCTTGACCTCGTGATTCACCCGTCTCGGCCTCCCAAAGTGCTGGGATTACAGGCTTGAGCCACCTCGCCCGGCCTCGGTTTTACTTTAAATGTTGAAATCTAAAGTCCTTCCCATGGATTTGCATCATCTGTCCCCAACCTTAGTTCTCTTACCTTATCTCAGAATAAGCTCCCTCTTCGTCCTTCATCCCGTCAATGCTGAGCTCCTGGCACTTCCTCTAATACAACACATTTATTCCAACATCAGAGTCCTTAGACTTTGACTTTTTGTTGCCTGAAATACTGGCCTCTCAGTGTTTATACCTGCTGCGCCTCCATCCTCCTTTTTTGTGCTGAGATTTCTGTAAGCTACCTGCCTCTCTCAGGCACTCTGCACCCTGTCACTCTACATCATTTTCATCATGGCATTTATCATCATCTGAAAATGAATGACAAGCCATTTGATCATTGTCTAAGTATTCACTGCAATGTAAGCCCCAGAAGAGCAAGAATTGTATCTGTGTTTTCTCCTTCTTTATCATTGGTGCTTAGACAGTGTCTGGTACTTGGAGGGGAGGTGGTTAAGCAAATATTTCAGAATAGGTGTATGAATGATTTTCCGTTCAGCAAAAACATAGCACTGGGATCAGTCCTGAGTTTGTGTGTGGCTTTTTATTTCACAAGTATATATTTTGTGTTCACAACACACAAGGGGCATTGCAGGCATTTGAGACACTATGTAACTATCAAGTAATAATGTCACATGCCGTTTCTCTGTTTTTCTCTTGACTCCTCAGAGTTCCTGGCTCCTCCATTCTTTTGGCTTATCTGATGTTGTATGCTAATAATTTTCCACCTAAATCACTACCTGCACATCTAAGTCTCCTTTGCTGGTTCATCATCCTCCACACAGTCTCTGAAGCCAGGGCCCTGGGGACCTCTCTCTCTGAGTATATAATCTCTCTGGTATATAATCTCTCTGAGTGACCCTCACAGCCCCATGATATTAAACATCCACCACTGGGCTGACGTTTAACCACAACTACCTCCAACACTACTTGTCCCCCAGAAATCTAGACATATTGAAGGGTCAACTTGGAATCTCTACACTGATGCTTACTTATGAATCTGAAACAATATTTCCAAGATTAAACTCTTGCTTTTCTCTCCAAATGTATTTTCCCCTAATTCCAGTCTTCCACCCTTTACTAAACGTTTACTTAACTAGTTGCTCAAGCCAAAACTTCAGGAGCTGCTCTTGATTCTTCTAGAAAAAAAAAATCTCTCCCATTTCATCTGTCAGAAAATCCTACCAGTTCTATGTCCAAAAATATCACCAATTAGTTCATTTTTTAACCTTCACCATCAGCAACAACTCTCATCTGGGCTGTTTATTCGAATTTATAAACTTTCTTGTCCTAGGTTTCAAGTCTTTCCCGTGCCTCTTTCTCCTGCTGATCTATTCTCAACCCCTATCCCTAATCTTTTAAGAAAACAAACTAAAACATCCCATTTATCTGCTTAAACCCCTCCTTTGGCTGCTCATTACAGACAAATAAAACTCAAATATCTTATCATGAGCTACAAGGCCCTCCTGGCTCCTGCCTACCTCACTGGCAATACATTCTACGTGGTCTAAGACATTGGACTTATTTCTTATGTCAAACTATATGCTGCCTTTGGTCTAGTTATTTCTTCGCTGGAAATCTCTTCCTCATGCTCCTTCTTGACATTCAGATCTCAGCTTAAATATCACTTCTTTAGAGATGCTTTTTTTTGGCTGGCCATCTGAAGTTGCAGACTGTGCAGTACATCCTGTATTTTAATTGTCTCTATAGTCCTTGCCCGTAACTGGTATTATTCGTTTTTATTTTATTTTGTGTCTCTTTCACTCTGTAATAAAACAGCTCAATGGGTTGGGAGTTCTCTTTTTCACCACCACTTTCCTAGCCCTAAGGAAAATGAGTGGTATATCACAGGATTCTAATACATGCTAGCTTGATAGTTTGAGACTACAGGATGACTGTCTATGATGTCCTATCTAGAGCCCAAGTTCAGGTCTTGAAAAGGCCCAAAGTGCCTTCAATAGCTCATGCCCCAGCTTGAAAAAGTGACTTAGTTTTCCAGCTAATGATTTACTGTTCGAATTCAAAAGTGAGTTCTAAAAGTCCTTTTTTTTTTTTTTGAGAAGGAGTTTCGCTCTTGTTACCCAGGCTGGAGTGCAATGGCGCGATCTAGGCTCACTGCAACCTCCACCTCCTGGGTTCAGGCAATTCTCCTGCCTCAGTCTCCAGAGTAGCTGGGATTACAGGCACGCGCCACCATGCCCAGCGAATTTTTTTGTGTTTTTTTTTTTAGTAGAGATGGGGTTTCACCATGTTGACCAGGATGGTCTCGATCTCTTCGCCTCGAGATCCACCCGCCTCGGCCTTTCATCCTTCCTCCTTTCCTGCCATGTGATGCAGCTCCCCTTCCCCTTCTACCACTAGTGGAAGCTCCCTGAAACCCTCACCAGAAGGCATCGTGCTTCTCATCTAGCCTGCAGAACCATGGGCTAAATAAACTCCTCTAGTTTATAACTTATTCAGCATTAGGTATTCCTTTATAGCAACACAGAGGGGCTGGGTCACTCACTGTCTTCCTTCAGGTCAATCATTTCACAGTAAGGAGAGCCCTGGTCCTCCTATTGAAAATGATAACCCACCCACACGGCTTCCATAGCACCACCTATTCTTTTTGCTGTTCTGTTAATGGTTGCCTTAACATTATCTCCCTTTGACATGCTATATGTTTTATTTATACGTTTATTGTCTTGCTTCTTCCACTAGTATGTAAGCTCTAGGAGAGCAGGGATTTTAGTCTGTTTTTCTTTCATCTATTTTCCCAGTGCAGAGTGGATACTCAGTACACATCGATTTGGTGAAAGCTTATTGAATAGTTTGCTATCAACATGCTAACAGATGGAGAAAATCAGGCACTCCCATGAGTCATATGCAGCTGACTAGAGGAAAAGCAAGGTGGGCTATCTTTTTTTCTCCAAAAAGCTGAACTGGGGAGATTAACTCATAAAAACACAGTAAGTAGAATCAGTAAATACTTCTACTACTGAAATGGTTCTCAACTGTAGGCAGTTTGGCCCCCAAGAGACATTTGAGTACTAAGAGATAATTGGCAAAAAGCAGACTTCTAGAATTGACTTTCAAATTCAAAAAAATAGAGAACTAAGTCACTTAGTTCTTAGTCACATAAGAAGTCCGTCTTGGCCAAGGGTGCTGCCAAATATCCTACAATGCACAGAACAGTCCCCAGCCACAGAAAATCATCAGGACCAAAATGTCAATAGTGCTGAGGTTGAGAACCCCTGTACTACTATGTAAATGTTTAGCCTCTTCTTTCAAGTATTGAGCCTTTACTTACCTGAAAGAAAGATTCATTATGGCACAAATGTCGTAGTTTTCCCCTTTGCATTGTAAGTGTGTTAAAGATAATGTAAAATATTTTGCCAGTAGAGAGTGAAGAAAAGTTGTTTATTTAACTGTTCAATGAGGCTACAATTCCTTTTATATTAAAAGAATATTTTCACTACTCTTAGAATTACACAAAATGGTACTTTAAGAGTGAGAAGATATGTTGATTTTATGCAAACCTTGAAGCATTGGGATATATGATCAGAATGAATTACGTTACCAAAAGGTTTTTATCTAGACACTCTACATAGTTTATTGATAAATTTGGTATATTTATCAGAGAAGCTTTATAAGTTAAAGAAGCACTAAAATAAAAATATATCCCTACTGTAATTTCAAATCTAACTTTGAAATACAGTAATTTGACACAAGTGCCAAGATTGAAAAAAAAAATTCCTCAAACTGACAAAGGAAAATATTCTCCTATATCATTATGAAATAACATAACACTTTACTTTGCATAAAGCATTCATCAGCTGAGAAAACGTTTTGATATATGTAAAGTTTCCGAAGTGACTTCCATATTTATGTGGCTGCTCCTTCATTTGCCTCAGCTTTCAGACCACGATTAATTTACTGCCTACAATGTGCCTACTATGAAGAAAATATCAGTACTGCTCTTGAATATCTTCCAGCCTAGGAAGAGAGAGACAAGATGTACAGAGAACTGAGGTAGGAAGTGGAACTGAGAAGGGGCCAAAGAAGTTTAGCTGGAGGTGGCAGGATGAGGGACGTCTGCAGAGTACACAGATTTTAATCGGAGTCTGGGGGAATGTATACAATTTCTTCCGATAGAGGACCTTCCTGGTAGGAGGAACAGTGGGTAGAGGTGCCCAAGTTGCTATTCGAACTCAGATGCAAATAATAACATTGACTATTTGCATTTGAGTGCAATGAAAGTGAAAAAGTGCTCTGTGAGAGAGAATTAACTATTGAAGTAGGGTCAGATTCCTGAAGAATTTGAATGCCAAGCTGTTGGCATCAAGGTAGAAGGAAGAAAAGAAATGACAGAGCAGCAATAAGGAAGATGCTTCAAGAACAAATGACATGTGAGCTGAGACTGAAGTCAGAGACCACTGTGAACTTAGTGCCGGCAGTGGGAATGGAGGGGTGGGAGGAGATGTGAGAAACTCTGTGGAAGGAGAAAGAGTCCGACTTGAAAATTCTTCCATAGAGGTAAGAAATCAGGGAGAAGGATCAAAGATGGCTCTAATATGTGACATCTAAGTAAGTGGACAGAATGGTAGTGCCTTTAAGGGAAACCAGCATACTAGGAATCTGCAGATTTGGGGAAACAGATAATATGTTTTATTTTAAACAAGTATTGAAGACAAGACATTTCATCCAAGGGGAAATACCAAGATTTATGTTGCAATTGGGGATCACCAGTTCAAGAGAGAAGTCAGTGCTCAAGATGCTCTTCTTGGAAATGTTAAGTAGCTGAGATAGTTGAGGCTGTGGGATAGACTAGCAGTCCTGACTCTGAAATAGGTGTAGTGCATGAGTCTCCTCATAGCTCATGAAGTTAGCTATTAGATTCTGTTTTGTAGAAGAGGAACTGTGTTAGTGCCATTGATTAATGGGTGTGATCACACAGCTGGTAGGATGCAGAACCAGGACTCAAGCTAAAGTCATTCAGACTCTGGCATTTCCACTGCATTACAAGGCTAGAAAAGGGAGCAAAGGTAAAGAATAAAGTGAAAGCGAGATCCTAGAAGATGCCATCTTCTGGGAAGAGGATGCTATTCACATTTATTAATTTGTTTCCCTTTTGTCTTTTACAGCCCTTGTAACCAATCTGTGTTGCTAAAAGATTGCTACTCTCTTGTCTCAAGAAGTCATTTCTAGGCCGGGCCAGTGGGTCATGCCTATAATCCCAGCACTTTGGGAGTCCAAGGCAGGTGAATCCCTTGAGGTCAGGAATTCGAGATCAGCATGGCCAATGTGGTGAAACCCTTTCTCTACTAAAAATACAAAAGTTAGCTGGATGTGGTGGCTCATGCCTGTAGTCCCAGCTACTCAGGAGGCTAAGGCAGGAGAATCACTGGAACCCAGGAGACAGAGATTGCAGTGAGCCAAGATCATACCACTGAACTCCAGCCTTGGTGACCAAAAAAAAAAAATTCTAGTTGATTCATTTTTACAGGCTGATATTTTCATTTATCCTAAAATAAGCTAAGAGTTTGTACAGACTGACTGTAATAAAATGTAGGAATAGTATTATTGGGATCTTGAATTTTTTTGTGTTAATGTCATAATTAAAAGTTTGCTCTAAAAGTCTGCTCCATTATAATATTAAATTTCATGTTGAGATACTCTCTGGCTTTTATACAAACATTGTTACTTGTTAGTTACCTTGTAATAGATATACTACTTCCCCCACTATAGTGAAGATTCTCACTTCAAAATGAGCTGAAGATGTGACTGATGAGTTTGTATAAAATGAAAAGAGTAGTTTTGGTTCTTAATAAAGAGAATTTATGTGTTGGCTATGTTGCTAAGACCAAGGAACTGGCAGAGTCCAGTGGGAGGCCAAGAATACAAGACGTTATGAACACAAAATAGGGACTCTGAAATTACTTTCATCAATAACCTCTGGTGTCTGTGTCCACCTCATCCATTCCTGGGATTCATTATTTGTTTGTTGCTGTGGTGGTGGCTGTCACTGTTGCTTTGAATAGGGGTGGCCAGGTGAGAGGATATCTGAGATTGGGTACAGGGTGTGTAAGCAATTAGAACCTCAGGACTACAGCAGCATTATCTTTAAACTTGAACACCTTAGAAATGGATAACTCCAATAGCCACACATCTAAAAGAGATTTTTTAAATATCCTACAAACTGCTTAATTTGTAGCCCTAACAATGACCAAAAAATTACATCTGCTGAATGATGTTCATTATCTGTGAGATTTGAGAAATGTTACTCAGGATCTGTATAAAAATTCCGTTTATGACAAATAGAAGATGATTTTGATTGTGAAACAGAGATAAATTTTTGAGATAGTTTTTAAGCATCTTCGGTCAGCAAACCTTAATGCAGTGAAGAAGATACTGTGATCCTTCTGAAAGTCAGCGGAAGCGAACCAAAAGAGGATGACATAAACTTCACAGGCACATGCTATTTTAAGATTTGCACAGATTTCTGCACACTAAAAAATGTGAGTTTCATGGTGGGCTATTTGTTCTCTCACTCCACACACACGAGAGGGTGAGAGAGAGCATCTCCAGGAACAGGGGCCATCCGCTGTTGGGTTCAGCCATTCTCCCTTAGAGGCACCAGAGGGCACCAGAGAGCATGAAGACCAGAGTAGCAAGCCCCTCTATACTCTGCATCTTTGTGCTTTATGCTAGCTTCCAACATAATTAACACCTGCAGAATCCTGGGGTAGCTTTCACACCATGCACTTGTACTCATCTCAAATTTAAGGCACATTCTCTCATTAGAGGTAAGCTGAGAAGTTGTAGCGAAGGAGTTAAGCAGAGAGAAGGGGGAGAAAACCACATGGACACGTGGTCTTTGGTGGTTAAGAAGACCATTGCCAAAAGCAAATGCCTATCCCTTAACGACCATTCCTCCTTTCCGACATCACTCTACACTTGTCCTTACTGAAGTAATACATGAGTTCGTTGGACACCTGATGCTCTAAGGAAGGATGGGCACAGAAAGCAAAGTATGACAAAGGAGGCAACACTGCAATGACTTAGAAACACAGTATTTAGTTTTTAAGAGCTTTTCCGCTACTGATGGATGCTCGACAGATTTTATCTCATCATCAACCTTGGAAGCTATTAGCAAAGGAAATTGCCACTTACCATCTGTGATGTCCTGGCAATAACTTAATATTGGTCTGAAGGTTTGACTCAAATCAATTTAATTCAGCAAACATTTATTAATCTCACGAATGTTTGGCATCATGCTAGAAGCTAAGGGATACCAAGATGAACAATGCAAAATGTTTTATTTTTAATTCAAAGGTCTCAAAACTTAAAAAAATATAATAGAAAGTACAATACAGGCTGGGACATGAAAAGAAAAAGTATAAACAATATGCTTAATCATTCATTTATTCACTTAATAAATATTTTGGCACCTATTATATGCCCAGAACTATACTATGTGTGTTTGCAGACATTGGTTAACACAGCAGATTTGGGTTCTGCTCTGCCCTCACAAAGTCAGTTTGGGAAATGATGGAATGTTGTGATAAAGAAACATTTAGCATGGGAAAATGTTCTGAAAATCTTATTTAAATAAATGAACTCCCATAGGAGCTGACATTTAAGAGGGAGCAATGCATCCTAAGGATTAGGAAAAAAATATTCTACTTATAGCAAACAGCGAATGTGAAGATCATGAAAAAAACAAAACAACAACAAAACAGCTTGGTCCATTTAAGGAACCCAAAGAAGGCAAGCTGTAGTATATATAATAAATGGTATGAAAATGCCAGGCTAAATAGAGCCTTGTAGATGATATTAAGAACTGAAGAAAGAGAGAATACATCTAGCCACAGGGATCCACAAATCTTTACAAAGAAGGTTTCCATTTTAGAAGGATGAATAAGATTTTGACAATCATGATAGTAGAAAGCAGGATTTCTGGATAAAAGCAATGTTATGAGCTTAGATACAAAGGTGATAGTTTGTGTATGATTTAGACCCTCACAAGCATCAAGGATTCAATTGCACTAGGCAATTGATTCATATGCCATGAGGCTGAAAGCACAGACTGGAACACACAATGGAGAATGTGGATAAATTACTGATTCTTTAGGGGCCTGAAGGGAAGTCACAGATATTATTACTGCTGAACAGTGATACTGTTGGCATTCCAGCTTACTCTAATTTGGCAGAAGCATGCATTGTACATTGGCAGAGACAGAAAAAGAATATAGCATCTCTAGATATCTACATTGCTGGCATTAGGGTCTTAGGGTCATAAAAGTGCAACGAGAAGTGGCACACAGATAAGAAAGTCGTTGTCAAGGCAAAGTCTTTGATTACTGGACTTGAATAGGTTGAAAGGGTCAAATTAGAAGAAAACTTAAAAATAATAATAATAAGTTTAACTCTGGGTAACTGCAAAAGTATTAACACTACTGCAACTAGTTAATTATGGCTAAGTAAAGGTGAATTCTATATGTGTGCGTGAGAGAGAGAGAGCTAGAGAGAGAGAAAGAGAGATAACACAACAGTATTGCAAACTGAATAAACAAAACAAAGCAATTGGGCAGTATCACAGAAATATTGTTGAGAATGATTATGTGTGTTCTTGAAAGCATGATCCAGTATCCCAATGCAACCAATGGAAAAATAAAAGTCCAGCTAAAGAGCAAATACAAAGGGTGCAATAACAATTGTTTCAAAGATGTTTGACTTGACGTAGCAAAGGGACAACCAGCCATTGCAACGAAGATGCAGAGCTTCAGAGGGACCGAGCCCAGAAATAGAAATGGGAGACGATTATGCAGAGAAGCAATAAAGTATAGAAAAAAAGAAACTTCAGATAAGTAACTTATAAAGGAAATAGAATATGGCAGGAGAGAGACAGGAAGGCAAAACAGAAAAATGATGGGAAGAAGAAGGAAAAGGACAATGAGAGTGAAGAGAAGAGCAGAGAGCTAAGAATTACATCTCTAGCAATCCCTAAAATTATAAAGAAAAGGAAAATGATTCATTAAAGGACAGAGAAATGGAGAAGATAAAGTATCAAAAAGGCAAAACAAAGAAGAGCCAGTAAAATAAAAAGAAGTGTTGAGAAGAGAGTAGGACTTTGATTAAACAGGGTCAAGGTCACAATTTTGTCACACCCTTACTCAAATATATATGAAATCTTGACATATATATATTTGAATAAGGATGTGATATATAATACACACGTACACATATATGCACCTACACACACATACATATATATATATATACACACACACATATATATGGTATATACATAAACTGGATGGAGAAAAAAATTTATAATGAAGTAAACAAACAAAAAAGAACACAAGAAAATAATTATAACTTGAAACCAAAAACTATAAAGAATATTTGCCAACTGCTGTCAAATCAGAACCCAAATCAAACAGGATAACAAAAAGAAAAAACATATTTTCTTATTCTTTAAGCAGAATGTGGATTTTCCTCTGTCACAATACTGGAAAGTCCTGCTATGACATTTTGAGTAAAGGAGGAGTATATGATAAAGATCACAGAACAACAATATGGATGTCCTCAGTGAATCGCAGAACAGAACAAACACGTGAAGAAGAAGCCTTTCTTTCATTTCCTTCCTTCCTTTCTTCCTTCCTTCCTTTCATTCTTTCTTTCATTCATTTTTTTCTGGAGTTTCACTCTTGTTGCCAGACTGGAGTGAAATGGCATGATCTCGGCTCATGGCAACCTCTGCCTCCTGGGTTCAAGCGATTCTCCTACTTCAGCCTCCCAAGTAGCTGGGATTACCGGAGCCTGCCACCACACCTGGCTAATTTTTTTTCTTTTTTTCTTTTCTTTTCTTTTTTTTTTTTGTAAAGACGGGCTTTCTTCATGTTGGTCAGGCTGGTCTCGAACCCCCAACTTCAAGTGATTCACCTGCCTCAGCCTCCCAAAGTGCTGGGATACAGGCATGAGGCAGAGACACTGTGCCCGGCCAAGAAGAAGCATTTCTATGCTGTGTCTTCCATTTGCTATTTTGGCCAGTGAGCAGGAGGATGCAGGAGCAAAGAAGGCTGAGGGAAAAAAGCAGAACGTAGTGACCATACAATGTATAACCAAAGGGCCTACGAATCAAAAGACTTCTTCTGAGCCCTACCTTTTTGGAAGGCAAAACAAGATGTTCCTGCGAGACTAAGCATGTAACGGGTGAATGAGAAAGTTTCAGGCTACGTGTTGAATCAGGGCTGCAGTGTTACCACTCACTTTCTACATTGCTGCCCCTCCCCACCCAATTCTTCAACAAACTACTAACTCCATAGAAAAATTAAAAATAATCTCAACGGATATATTATGGAACATGGGTGTAGATAGTGCCAAGAAATTTAAAGGGAAAAAGAAAAATAAGCAAAAAGCCAATGAGAACAAGTACTCCAAGAGGAAACCAAAATTTATGTTAGGCAAATAATGTTACTTTCTCAAATAAATTGTAGACAAGTTGGTCTCCTGAAGGAAGAAGCAGAGATGATCTAAAAAGATTAAGGCATGCAAATGAGAAATAAGAAAAACAATGGAGTTAATATAATTAACAAAGAAATGAGAGTAATATAAATATTTGAAAGAAAAAAAGCCACATTTGAGTAACCAAAGGAAAATTAACAAAAATAAAAACCAAAGAAACATGACAGACAGGCTTGAAATATCTCACAAAACAAAATAGAAAAGAATGAGTTTTTCAAATGACTATAAATACGGTAATAGCATTGGTAATAATGTCAATAGTGTCTTTTACCATATATGTGGTAAAAGACATAAATATGGTAAAAGACATTCAGCGTTCTTTTTTTCTTAATGAGTTTTCCTGAAAAATAGAACATGACAAATAAAGGAGAAAAAAAGTCCAAGAATATAAAGGAAAAAAAGTATTTGTAAAATAAATCAATAATCATTCTAGATTGGCATCCTATGTTTCTGAAAAATTTTTAACATTGCAAACATCATAAATATATTCTAGTGAAGTTATTTAATTTTAAAGATAAAAAAAATCTCACCTGAGCATGCAAGAAGAAATAATATAAATGTCCTTTTATTTCTTTTTTTTTCACATCTCACATCTGCAGATGGTGGACAGTCTTAGAAATTTTGAAAGCAAGAAAAAGAATGTTACAGTCTCCTGAATTGCCCTTCTGGTATAGACAAGTATTTTGGAACAAAACAAAATCTTCCTGGAAGAATGATAAGAATATCCGGAAAAAAAAAAAAAAACAAAAAAAAACAACTTCAAAATAAAGGGCTGGGGAATGAAAAAGTTGTAGGAAAAACAGTAGTTTTGAGCACTGAATCTTTTAATAATAGAGCCAAAATCAATCAGCTTTGAAAAGTATTTATATAAATTCTATAAACTTAAATGATGTAAAAATAATGACGTAGTATAACCACCCAAACAGAAAGGTAGCAAAGTAAATGAAGTGGGAATATGCATGAGGGCACTGAACAGTTTTACAGGGTGAGGCATCAAGATATATAGTCTAAATTTGAAATCTGCAATAAAAACCCAGAATGTGTCTAACATTCATGTTTTTGTTATATTTTCCTTACATCAGAAGGGATTTGCAGTAGTTAATTAGCTTGCCTTGAAGAAATATTTACTCAAATTTTAACAATTTCTGTAGTTTCGCTTCAGCATCTCTCTTTATTAATTCATCTAAATTTAAATTTAATAGCTTTCTTGAAGAAGAAAAGTGTAAGACAAATCAACAGTCAAAACTTGGGGCTCAAGGCATTTCCTTACTGGCATATAGACCCCAACTGAGAGTTTAATTTTGACCCTCAGGTGTTAGTAGTATTAGTCTTTAGCTAATGTCAGATATTTGGTAGCACTCATAGTATAGTCTAAGAACTGTAGGAATATACACATCGCCTTCAAAGGTAAAACAAATCATGGCTCTAGATCTGTAAAGTTTTTTTTAAATCATATTCATAGGAAATAAAGTGAAATTAAGCCGAAGGAAAAAAATGGAGTGACAAAAATATCTATTAGACCAAACATCAAATTAAGACCAATAAACCACTGAGTACATACACACTGACAGTGTGCCTCTCAAAATGGCATAATGAGAGTGTGAGTACAACTCCCACTGTCACTATCCTGTCAAAATGACAGTTGCCTGTATCACTTCTACTCCCAGAGCACCAACTATCACAGAGTGAAAACTTGGATGTGACAGCACCAACTTCCTGCCCTACAAGTAAGAGTCTGTCGGGACTGAACAAGTCAAAGGAAGAATCCTCGCTCTAGGAGTGAGTGTGTAAATTTAAATCAGCAGCAAAGCAGAGCCCGGTTACTGAAGAAATGAGAGGTAGCTCCAAATTGTCTTCCTCGGACAGTCACCCTCCCCAACCCTGACGAATTAATTTGTAGATCCATTTCTGCTAAATTAAAATACATCTAACTTCTCGTGGGATTTTCTTCTTCTGTAGAAATGGAGTTTTCTTTTTCCTCACTACCTGCTGAAGCTTTCAACAGGAACCAAAATTCTAAAATAAGAAATTCTTTAAAATATCAGATCCACATCTCCCTCACCTAAGAAAAATATATAAGACCTTTTATATTAAAAAAAAAACTTACTTTCAACAAATTTCAAAATATTGGCACAGTTGGAGTTATGTAACTGTCAACCAGCAGTGTTGTATCTGTGTGATGTTTCACATTTCTCAAAGCATCCATTTGTTCTTCATTACAGATCAGATGCTAGGTCTAGTTTTTGAGAAACTTACAAACTAAAACCAAAAAAATAAACCGAAACAAACAGACAAACATTGTAAGTCCTCAAAAGACCAAGTTACAATGTGAGCAGAACTGGGTTGAGTTCAGGGCTCTGATTCAAATTCTAGGGATGTGTCACTATCTTCTGATGCAACAGTCATTTCCTGGGATCTCTAGAGAGTGTTAGCAACCATCATTCATCAATCCAACAAGTTTTAAAATATGGTACTTTGACAACGTGAGTCTACTGATAAGAACTTGCCCATAGATTCATTCTCATGTCTGTGGATATTTATTAAGCCCTGCTGCACATATAGCATTCATGAGGCTAGGGAGCTCAGAACTGAGAACACAGATGGAGAAATAAGATAAACAAATAATTGGATTGTAGAGTCAGAAATATATTATAGGAAACATACTCAAATATTCTTTGCTATATATACCTTATCCCTGCACTATTCTATAGTCATTAAATGCAATATATGATCTCTAGAAAGGTTACCCAGGAAGTCTATGTGGGTATTAAACTGTGAGTGATATTGGAATTCACATAGTGAGAAAAATCATCAACACTTGTGCTGTATTGAATGTCAATATATTAAGCTTTCTGCCAGGTAGTAATCTAAAGCTAAAGTTTTTGATAAAATAATGACATAAAAAGTTAATTTTGACTTGTCTACCAGATACTTTGGAGATATCACTGCCTGATTTTTGCTCTTCTTTTGTTGATTAGAATGATAGGATGTAATGAATTTTCACCATTGGAATTGACTGTCTTACAGGAGAGAAAATATTTGAAAATCTAAGTACCAAGAACATATTGCTTTGCCAAATACTGAATACATGTTCTTTCTTCTTAACAATCTAAAATTAACTCCAGAATATGGGGACAAAAACTTCTTAAAATTTCTTGTAAGCTTTCAGAATTTGAAGTATACTGGCCCACATGTGGTAGAGAGATCTTTTCTTCACTTCTCTTATTTCTCCATTTCTAATTTCACTCCATGTTCCTAAGAACGAACATAAGCATCCTCTTGCAACAAATGTTTTTATTTTCCATTCTCGATATAGTTGCAAATCACTATGAAAATAAACAGAAATGGGGAGATGAACTATATTACATTTTGGTTTGTCTTTTCTAATCATCAACTCTAACCAAAAAATACATAATCTTTTGAAGACTTATGTTAAAAAGCAAACAATAGCCTGTGTGATTCAAAACGGCGAATTTATCAAGATTATTTGTAATTGACTTTGTAATGCATTATGTATTTTTGGCAGATCACACTAGTGAGTTTGCTGAGGCAAAGCACATAGAAAAAAGGGATCATCTAGAGGTTTAGGATATTCTATAATAATTCACACAGAAAAAAATAAAAATTTGATCATGTGAGAAAAAGTCAACAATTAAGCCAAAGAAGAGTGGCGCCTGACAGTCAAATGCATTTGTACAGATTTGAGTGTTGCTTATTTTGTAGCTGGATGAAGGCAGGCATTTGGGATGAGGCAACTGATCCAAGCAACCAGAAAATATTGTTTCTGGAAAACACGTCCAAGAGGGATGGGCAAAGAAAGAAAGCAGTTGTAGAGGAAATAGGAAGTTTGTTAAAACTGTAAACAAAAAACAGTCTATACCTCGTCCTTTCTTTTGCAATAATAATGACATGGTTCTCCAATGGAGAGTGACCCATAGAGAAGCCTGATTTGTCAGAGGTTGATATATTCAATAACTTATTTTCGCTTAATTTATATCAATGATTTATATTCCTTTGTGAGTCTTGACTATATGTGGATCAGCTCACAGCTATAGGTGGAATCATTCTAATTTCAAAGAAAATGGGGCAAAAGAATGAATAGGGGAGCTCACACTTATCAGCACTATTGGAAGAATAACTATTTCACTTCCTAGAATGTATCAGAAGTATTATTCTCAAATTAGAAGGAGTCCACATCCTCAGACAGAGATTAAAATAATTATGAAGTGTTCAAAAATCTCTGCCATGGGATCTAAATTTGCAGTGTTTGCCAAACAGAAAGAAGCCAGAGACAAGCTTATACAATTTTGATACAGACTTTACCAATTTAGAAGCATTCAGTTGCTTAACTTGGCTTATTTTTGCTGAATTCAATGAAGGCATATTGATTTTCTATTGACAGTGGGAAAATTATTATAGCTATCATTATCAAGTTAAATATTACTCACTGTCCAATGTATGGTAGTGTATATAGCATGCAATTTCATAAAAACTAAAATGCATTTAATATAGCTTTCTTATTTGCTGATATAAGTAAATTCTACAAAATAAGAAAAGCTAAATATTATACTTGTGTTTTTTAGATGGTTAAGCAATGCCAAACCATCCAGTGTAAAGTTAAATTCAGTCAACCATTATAATCATCCAGTTGCTAAGCTATGTCCAATTTCCATTTATTTTTTCAAGCCAGATCTCCATGTTTTGGCTCCATGTTCTTTTTTTTGGTCCATTTGTTTTATGTAATTTGTAAAATTGTGTCTGTCAGGTAGGTGGGTTTAGGAGCTATTTTCTATAGTGTATTATTTTTGGATTCAGCCTTAAGCTTTCTTGTTCTGCATTGAGAGCTATCTTGATATTTCAGCAAGAGACCACTAGAAAATGTCATTAAGTGTTCAGACTCAGTGTAAAAAAGTATTATGAGCCAGAACAATTGCTGAATTTACTTTGTAGGAAACCATTGTCTCACTGCTCTTAGCCCTCTGTCAAACCTGATCCATTCTCTTCCAGGCTGTTTTGAAATAATTTTTTTATTGGTTAGGTATTGATTGTTCAAGCTTGCAATGGGCACCCCTTTACAAAGAGTATTTCAGAAATTCTAGAGAGATAAATAGTCACAGTTGTTCCTCATCCTCCCTTTGATTTCAAAGATTCTCAAAAATTATGTGTAAAAAAAGAGACATACATAGAAGACAAGGCTATTTATAGACTATGAAACTTAAGTTGTCCCTTCTGGTGTATTGCTAGAAATATGAAATGCAAACGGTGAACAGAAGGATCCGCAAGACGAAAGTGTTAATATTCCTGAACAGTTTGAGACTTCAGATCCCCTTTCCTAAAAATCATGTTTATATTGCTGGTGAGGCACATGTTCCAATTTTATTTTTTCTTATTTTTCAAAACTGTGAGTTAAACTAAAAAATAAAACAGGGTTAAAAATACTTTGCCCAAATGACAGAATCATAGAATCAGCTAATTTCAAGGCTTAAAAGGGACATTGACTCATGAAGTCCAACATTACATTCCTATTTTTCAATTCCCACTCCACACCATCTGGAAGTCCATCCGAAACTTCAAGGAAAAGGAAGTCCATACCTGAACATCATTGACCATTAAAATACAACTTGATAATGTCAGAATCTGTCTTCTTTAAGTTTCCACCAATTTGTCTTCATTCAAGCCCTTGAAGCTGTATAGAATAGTTGACTTTCTTTCCACATAAAAACCTTTCATGCTAGTGAAGTCAACTATAACCTTCTCTACCACCAGAGAGATTAGTTTTCTTCATACCAATTATTCCCAATTTCTTCCACTATTCCTCATAAGATAGCATGATGAGTTCTATCTTTGTTGCCGTTCCCAAAAATTTAATCTCAATTCTTCTAGAAATGCAAAACCCACGAAGTCTTACTCCAGATATGGTCTGAGCAAATAAAGTTGTGTGGGACTATCACTAACTGCATATTAGTGTAGAATTTTTGCATTCATTCCCATAACATGTCACTAATGATTCCACCTAAATTTACTATCAACTCAAATCGCTAAGTCATGCACATGCTGCCAAGTCTCACGTTTTCCCTTTGGTAACTGTCTTATATTTTTAATCCAAGAATGTGATCTCACAATTATCATGGAAATTCTAGACTATCAATATAGTTTACCAAATTTTTTAAATTCTAATTCTTTTATCCCATGTTATCTGTTAGTTTAGCAAATATTTTGAGTAACTTCATGGTCAAAGCCTTTGCTCAAACTACAACTAAAAATTCCCTGTAGTGTGATGTTTATTCCTTAATTTGTACTCTTCAAGTATAGTGGCTTACTTTGTTTAATAATTTGCCCAAATTCCTTTTTCTCCATCTTGTCCACAAAAATAGTGAAAAGCTATGTCAGCTTCCTTCATACAGTTTAAATACCACCAAATAAATTTCTGTGATCTGTGGGGTTGGTAACTTGTGACAAACAACGAGATGAGTCTTACTGTTATGTTTTCTTTTTTGAGGCAAACCATGCTAGATCTTTGTAATTGTTACTTTATTCTAAGAGACTGCAGAACGTTCTCTTGTAATTTTAGAGTCTCTGCTGTAATCAGTATCAAACACAGAGCTTTGGCTTGTAAAATCCATATTATTTTGCTGCAACCCAGATAGAGATTTGCCCTTCACCAGTCTTCTATTATTTTCTGTGATTTCTCTTAGACCTAGTAGTTCTGCTGTTTCTAAAGTCTGGCAGGCAGGCAGTATCTTGGAGTTTAACCCAGTTAAGTTAGAAGCCAGAACTCCCGGAGAGCAGTGGAGAAGTGAGTAGGAGCGGGGAGTCACTTAAAACTTCTTAATCCATCATGGATTTTAGTTCCTGTCTACTAATAACTATTTTACATTTGCATTTTTTTCAGCATAAACAAGATAGGAGCTAAATGGCCAATGAGGACTCTCTTTATTTCTGTAATATCCATCTTCACTGAAGTTCTTCGGAGAGCTTTGGTGCTCTCCATACTTTAAAATACAAAACTATCCTCTTGGTAGTCCAATTCAGTTTCCATAGCCCCCAGTTGGTTAGAACTTTGACTTCCAACACTCCTCCTATGGGCTTCTATAATACTATATTCACTATCGAATCAAGGGCTGGTTTCTCTTACCTATTATGGACCCAATGAGATTTTAATGCAGAAACTCTTTGAATGGGTCTTTTGCAAACTTGCTTATTAATTTAAGAAGTTTCCTCTCTTCTTCTTTATTGAAATCATTGAGGAACATATAGATGAAATTTCACTTTTAACTTTTTGAACCATCTTCCTCTCCAGAACCTTAGTACATAATCAAGCCTATTCTCTTTCAAAAGCCTTTCTATTTAGAATACTCGAAAGTGAATTTTAATTTGCCCAAAAATATGAAGTTTCTTGGGGTAAAATATAGAATATTGGGGGTTTCTCCAGACTCGGGAATTTGGAAGTCACACTGTATGGGACTATCGTACGTTTTTACACAAGTACCACTAATGTGGAACAGTGGTACTGTTTACTAAACAGTAAGTTTTTTATATTCTAAATTTTATGACCACAGTGGGTCAGACTTATAAACAAATGTATTTTCTTCTGGTTTATTCTTCATATATTCTAAAATATTTAGATTTAAATATGAAACATATGCTCATAAGTTTGGCTGACTCTAGCAAAAAGTAGTATTACACAGGAGAATTGTCTGTTTCCCAGATCCCTCCTTGCTGTCACCTCCCCACAGCGGTGGTTGCCTAGCCCTCCTATGCTTCAGTTTATGAGTGCTCTCATAGTCCTGCCTCCTGTGACTCTAACTCAATATAATCACATATATATTGTATTCACAACGAGTTGTAAATATTCAGAAATTACTCCTCCTTCGGCATATCTATGTTAACAAGAATCAGATGCTGCTAAAACTTTCAGAAGAGAAATAAGGAAGTTCATTTTCAATCACTCATTTATTCTTTTACTTAATAAACACTTGTGGAGCCTTCTCTATGTGGCAAGACGGTGAAGGAAAACACAAGGTCGTTGCAGACTAAGCTCCTGAGCTCTAAGGACTCTCCTTGTAGGAGAGAGAGAGAGCAAAAAATATAAGGGACGTGAAAATGAGAAGAGATTAATTTTTAATTACAATTTCAACTTCACCATTTAAAAAAACTAGAGAAAGAATATCCCATTCAGAAAAGCATGTGAAAGGGGTATGAAATAACCATTCAGATTTGAAGGCTGCATCAGGATGTGCGTACGATGAAGGGTCCCATGTGCCAAAGTAGCTAGAGAAAAAGCAGTTGCTGGATCATGAAGGGCTTTATGACTAAAGTGAGAGTTGGACATTGTCTCTAAAACTATGGGCGGCCGGGTGCGGTGGCTCACACCTGTAATCCCAGCACTTTGGGAGGCCGAGGCAGGCGGATCATGAGGTCAAGAGATCGAGACCATCCTGGCCATGGTGAAACCCCGTCTCTACTAAAAATACAAAAATTATCCGGGCGTGGTGGCACGCGCCTGTGGTCCCAGCTACTCGGGAGGCTGAGGCGGAAGAATCGCTTGAACCCAGGAGGCGGAGGTTGCAGTGAGCCGAGCTTGTGCCACTGCACTCCAGCCTGGCGACAAAGTAAGACTCCATCTCAAAAAAAAAAAAAAACTATGGACAATATTGCTTGTCCCGGGGCCACACCTCTCAAAAAACTTCTGCAATTTCCCACTTTTCTGACCTGCCCCAATATTGAACACTTTTCTTGACTCCTAAAGACAAAGGGTAGGTGGCTTCTTCTCTCCTCTCAGCCCCCATTTTAATAGAAGAGAATTTTGAAAGAAGACAACTAAGCTTTATACCTGTACACTATCAGTAAAATTACTGTTTTTTTAGCATTAAAAAAAGGTATGGCCATATTAGAGTTTAGTATAATATTTATCTGAATTCTCATGATGTGAGATTTGTGGGTTTATGATAGTTTCTATATAAATATATATATGGAACATTGCACATTTATATGTATGCATTATTTATCTATCAAGTATACTTATCAAAATGTCTAGTTTTTATGTTTATAAGCTTGTAATTTACATGAAACAATGGCAAATCAGAGTGGATCTTATTTTTAATTTGTCTAGCAGAAATATTTAGTATATGTTTTATTATAATTATCCTAATAATTGTTCCACTGTACATAGGAATTTTTCCCAGAGATGAGCAAATTGGCTAGGAAATAAAAGGAGCTGTACTGCATAAAAATAATATAAAATTAACATCTGCAAATAAGCCAGGGACATGTGTCTGTCTCTATGTGTCATAAGCATTTCTAGAGACTGATCATCTGACTTAGTACTTTCACATAGCTATCCTTTCCTTACTTGGGCCCCAAATAATGTTATTTCTCATTATTGGTTTTTCCATTGTATTAAAACACAAAGAAATAATACAATTTTCTTTTAAATTTCCCAGTGCTTCAGTTCAATTTCCTGCTGGTTGATTTCTGCTTCCTTTTTATATCTAAGAAATTATACTCTTTACTTCACAAAAGACAGTGCGCTGACAGACTGAAATGAATGTCCTTGTAATAGAATGGTGAGCAGCAGTCTGCCGGGCTTGGTGAAGGGAGCAGCCTGCTATTGCTTTCCACAGGAATAGTTTCTCCCACAGCTTTCTTTCACCAAAATGTGTCTGTTGCCATCAAGTCAGACAGGAATGAATATTTGCATCGTTGGGGTAAACAAACCTGCTGTTGAGGAACAGGTTGCTTTAAACCAGAATTATCTAAATAGACTGGACCAGAATCACCAAACAATTGCTAACTCTGAACTTAGCTTTTATAAAGCAATGACAAACTGAGTTAACAAAAAAAAAAAAATAGAGGAAGTGATCATTGTTGCACATTGGGTTACTCTGAGACATGACTTTCTAAGCAAACAACAGGGCAAATTGTATCATCTGTGTTTAGGGCCAAGGACCAGATGGATTTATAGGATATAAAATATGGCCTCAAAGATCCTGAAAGGTTCGAAGCCCCAAAATTTCCCCCTGCACTGGCTGTTTTAATACCCTAAAATGTCCTCATCAAATGATCAGTTGTTTGGAGATGTGCATTATGGGATTATGGAATTCAGAGGCTCTAGCAAACTCTTGAAACAATTGTGTTCTCCACAAGGTCTTGATGAGTGGATTGGATGAACAGTCTTAGAGAAATATAAAAGTGTGTGAGAAACAAAGAGAAAAGACCAGAGATATAAATAAGACCTGTTATGTTATGACTTTAACCCAAAGCCAGTGCTCCCAGGGCCACCTCTCTCAAAAAACTTCTGTGATTTCCCACTTTTCTGACCTGCCCCAGGTAGGGAATCCAGCCACCAGCAGGAGGTCTCAGTGAGCAGAATAATGCCAGGGGATGCTGCTGGGTGCTGCAGGCTAGTAGCATCGGTAAATCCCCATGAAATTTCAGAAAGGTTTGTAGGAGGCTTACAAAAGTACACAACATACAAACACTGTAGAGTGAGTTGCAAGTGAATCAAATCAAGAAAGAAAAATAATATTGAGTTAAGTGCAGTCCAGAAGAAGCCTAATCAGAGGACACTAGCATGAGTGGTTTGCTTCCTGGAACATTGGTGATCAGAAAGAGCATAGTAGAAACCCTATGTCCACAGGAAGACTGAGCATGAAAATCAGAAGAGCCAAACCTATGCTAAAGACTAGAGAAAAAGAAATTAAGACAAGGGTGAGAATAATAATGATACCCAAAAACCCTCCAGTACTGTTTATTGGGTTAATATTATTAATTTAATAATTAAGTATTGGATAAAATTAATATTAATAAATATTAATGCTAATACTAGAAATGTGCTAATCAATTTACATATGTTAACTCATTAAACATTTACAAGAACCATGATATATAATTTTTATTCCTATTTTATATATTAGAGAGCTGAGAGGCAAAGAAGTTTGGGGGTATAGTATGTTGATAGAGCCATAATTCGAACCCAGCTCTGCCAGAATCCCAGGCCCATGCTCTTTGCCACTCTTAGACAGCCAAGTAGGAAGGGAAAGCCAAGTAAACACGAGAATGACCAAAGAGTGAAGAACAAAGTAGGGATGAAGCCAGCAGATCCACCACAGTTTCTCTAATATATTTTCATTGATGGGTAGTAGTGGTAATGGGTCATAGTGCATAAGAATAACCTCTTCCATTATCTCAATAACCATCATTTTACATATATCATAGATATGTAATGTGTGTGTGTGTGTGTGTGTGTGTGTGTATTAAATAATATTGCCACTCCTGTTTAATAGTGTTCAAAAAATAAATTTCCTTCCAACTTCCTAATTCAGTTTTTGGAGAAATTAATATATTTGCAACCCAGGGAAGTAGAAATGATCAAATCATTGTTCTAAAAGAATACTAAAACTGTTAAAATACTTGGTCCTCAAAATTTAGGATAATACTATCTGATTTTCCTAATGTTTCTCCCTTTCAATTCATTCACTGCTTCTTCAATAAACCTACATTAAGAATCTACTATGTGAAAGGTTTGCAGTAAACCCTGTGTAATGGAAAAGATTTATATATGTGTATAAAATTATATAAAGCACTTTATATGAGATTAATTTTATACATAAAGTTGTATTATGTATATCAAATCAGGGTTGCCATAAATGCCATGGAGAAGTTCATGGTGGTGTGAAAGCACCAAGATTCTCCATAATCATGGCAGTTAAGAAATGGTTTCCAAGGGAGTGGTGGGTGCTGTGAAATCTGAAGGGTGCCTGGGAGCCACCCAGTTGAAAGAGTGTGTGTGGTGTGTGTGTGGTGGGGGGTGATATGGCTTGGATTTGTGTTCCTGCTCAAATCTCATGTTGAAGGAAGGGCCTGGTGGGAGGTGATTGAATCGTGTGGGTAGACTTCCCCTTTGCTGTTCTGATGATAGTGAGTGAGTTCTCACGAGATCTGGTTGTTTATAAATGTGTAGCGCCTACCCCCCATCTCTTTTGCTCCTTCTCTAGCCATGTAAGACGAGCTGCTTCCCCTTAACCTTCTACCACAATTGTAAGGTTCCTGAGGTCTGTCTAGCTATGTTTTCTTTACAACATGCAAAACTGTGAGTCAATTAAACCTCTTTTCTTTATAAGTTACCCAGTCTCAGGTAGTTCTTTATAGGAATGAGATAACTGACTAATACAGAAAATTGGTACTGAGATTGGGGCATTCTTATAAAGATACCTGAAAATGTGGAGGTGACTTTAGAACTGGGTAATGGGCAGAGGTTGGAAGAGTGTGGAGGGTTCAGAAAAAGACAGGAATATGAGGGAAAGTTTGGAACTTCCTAGGGACTTGTTGAATTATTGTGACCAAAATGCTGATAGTAATATCATCAATGAAGACTATGCTGAGGAGGTCTTAGATGGAGATTAGGAACTTACTGGGAAGTAAAGCAAAGGTCACTTTTCTTATGCATTAGCAAAGAGGTTAGAGGCATTGTGCCCTTACCATAGAGATCTATGGAAATTTAAACCAGAGAGTGATGATTTGGCAGGGTATCCAGCAGAAGAAATTTCTAAGCAGTAAAATGTTATATAAGCGGTCTGGCTGCTTTTAGCAACCTATGCTTATCTTTGTGAACAAATAAGTGATCTGGAACTGGAACTTATATTTAAAAGGGAAGCAGAATGGAAAAGTGGAAAATCTGTAGCCCAGCCATGTGGTAAAAATGCAAAACCCATTTTCTGGGTAGGAATTCACATAAGTTGCAGAAATCTGAATAAGTAAAAAGAAGTCAAATGTTAATGGCCAAGACAATCGGAAAACTGCCTTGAAGGAAGCAGATTCTCCTATCACAGGCCCAGAGGGTTAGGAAGGAAGAATGATTTTCCAGGCTGGGCCCAGGACCCTGCTGTCTTATGCAATCTCAGGACACTGTTCCCTGCATCCCAGCAGCTCCAGCTCCAGCCATGGCTAAAAAGCTAAAAAGGCCCCAGAAACATCTCAGGCCACTGCTCCAGAGGGTACAAGCCATAAGACTTGATGGCTTTCACATGGTTTTAAGCCTGTGGGTGTGCAGAGGGCAAGAGCTGAGGCTTGAGAGCCTCTGCTTAGATTTCAGAGGATATATGGAAATGCCTGGAGGTCTAGCCAGAATTCTGCTGCAGCAATGGAGCCCTCATGCAGAACCTCTAACAGGGCAATGTGGAGGAAAAATGTGGGACTGGAGCCCATACACAGAGTCCTAACTTGGGCACTACCTAGTGGAGCTGAGAAGAGGGCCACTGTTCTCCAGACCTCAAAATGGTAGATACACTGACAGCTTGCATCATTCACTGGAAAAGTCACAGGCACTCAACACCAGTCCATGAAATCAGCTGAGGGGCACTGTGCCCTGTGGAGTCACCAGGGTGGAGATACCCAAGGCCTTAGGGGCCAACCTCATACATCACTGTGGCCTGGATATGAGATATGGGGGTCTTAGGAGATTAGTTTGGAGCTTTAAGATTTAACAACTACCCTGCAGGGTTTATGGAGCCCCTTTGTTTGGGCTGATTTCTTCTATTTGGAATGTGTGAATACCCAATGTCTGTACCCAGATTGTATCTCCCAGATTCATATTTCCTAAGCCTTTTCACTTTACAGGCTCATAGGGGCAAGGGACTTACCTTGTCTCAGATGAGATTTTGGACTGTAGACTTTTGAGGTAATGCTGAAATGAGTTAAGACTTTTGGGAACTGTTGGGATGGGATGATGTATTTGCAGTGTGAGAAGGACATGGGATGTTGGAGGGGCTGGGGGCAGAATGATATGTTTGTATCTGTGTCCCTTCCTAAATCTCATGTTGAATTGTAATCCCCAATATTGGATGAGGGGCCTGCTGGGTGGTGTTTTGATCATGGGGGCTGACCTCCAAACCTTTGATGTTACCATAATAGTACGTTCTCATGAGCTCTGGTGGTTTGAAAGTGTGTAGCACCTCCCTCTTCACTTTCTTTCTGCATTTCTGGCCAGGTAAGATGTTTCTGCTTCCCCTTTGCTTTCTGCCATGATTGAAAGTTTCCTGAGGCTTTCCCAGCCCTGCTTTATGTTGAACCATGAATCAATTAAACCTTTTTTTCTTAAAAATTACCCAGTCTCAGGTAGTTCTTTATAGCAATGTGAGAATGGACTAATACACAAGGTATATAGAATATTTCTACCAGAAGCCATAGCATTTACAAAAGTTCTTCATGAGTGGGGGCAGAGAGCATTTGAGGGACTGAAAGAAGCCAGTGGGACCAACGGGTGGGACTGATGGGAGTCAAAGCTGCAGAAGCAAAGAGGAGCCCAACCAGACAGTACCAAGTGGGCTGCTCAAACACTTCTGCCTTTTCTTACTCCTTATTTGTTTAGGTTGGGCACAAAACATTTGTCTCTGACTAATATTGTGTGTTTCAGTAAAATCTATTGAAACTGCTTTAGTATCCAATATTTTTATCTTTTGTAATAAATGGTAGCAATAGAATGTTATAGTACACACCATAAATGAGGAGACTTTCAACATAAGCATTTCTTAAATGTCCATATAGACGTGGTGGAAGGTTGCTTTTCTTCTTGTGTTTTAAAATATCCCCTTCCCACTAAATGATCATAATGATCTTGTTTGTGATTTAACTTCAAATTAATATCATTAATATATTTTTATCACTGTTGCACTATTTTATCACCTTGAATTCTTATATTTTCATCTTTACTGGAATCTCTATGTTCATCAGACACATCAGCCAGTAGCAGAAATAACCATGTTCTAATCAGTATTTACAAACTTGTAAATACTTTACAAATACTTGTAAATACTTTATAAATCTGAAATTTATGAACTGAAATTATCTCTATAGTAGTAATTTTATGAATTTTTTTATTCATTAAATGTATGTTTACCTTGCACTTCCTATGTGAAAGACTGTTACTCCCTAGAACACAACGAAAATAAACTTTAAGGAGATATGGTAGGTTAAATACAGGCTGTGGTCACAAGACTCTGAGCTACATGGAACAAGCACTGTATCTATCCTGCTCATCACTCTACTTCCAGTATCTCACAATCTATATGGCACAAAGCACTTCCTCAATAATCAGTTATTTGAATAAACAGAGAGAAAATTAAAGAAAGAGGTGGAATAGGTCTATCACATTTTCTTTAAATCCAGGATTGGTTCTGATTTTATTTCTTCTCCTTTGTTTTGTATAATAATGTATGTGGGAGTGGGTGGGAGTGGTATGTGTCTAATGCTTTAGTCATAAGTTTATTTCCCATGAACAAAACTAAACAAAACACATACACACAGACACAGACTCCCACACACATACAAACAACACACAATGATAATTAATTCAGAACAGTGTTCTTGATTCATACATTTCCATGGTTGGAATGATTCTATGTGTACATTTTCCAAGCCAGTGCTTTGCAATAATTGCCAGCAAAATACCCTGTTTTAGAACATATGGTGTCAGATTTCACAAAATGATTCATATTTCCTAAGCCTTGCGTGAAAGTAGGTGTTTCTATTTTGGAATTACTGCTTAAACAATAACTATTTTGACAAAAAGTAACACATTTTTTTCCCTCCAGCACACCTCTCGCTTAGTTGGAAGCTGGAGAACCAATTACTAGTGTGATTATCCTAAGTGTATTCCTACATGTTTTCTTCTCTGTGAAAATGTTTCTAGTCTTTCTGATTACAAATGTTACTGGGTCTGATGTGTGAATCAATCCTATCTGTGCAGACACAGCAGAATGAAAGGTATAATGATGTAGGAGTGAAGTGTCAATGAATAATTCATATCTGACAGCACGCAGCATTGAGTTCTATCAGGCAACATTCCATGGCAGAGAGGTCCTCAAAGGCTTCTTAAATTCATCTGCATCAGCTCATTGTGTTTCTGCTCGGGTGGCAGAATCGATCATTTAGAATGAGGGAAATGATACTGAGTGGCACTGCTTGCTAACACAGATAGAAAAATATGTAGCTATTTTTGTCCCCATCAAACATTAATTCAACAAATGTTCATTGAGCTCTTGCTCAGTTCTCATAGGGTGTTCAATGTTGGAGGATCCACAGAGTATAACACATTCTCTGACTCCACAGAGCTTATCACTATTGGTAGAGATACATAAAATATTACACCTGACTATGATTCATGTAATGAAGCTAACTCTTCATTACATGAATGAATGAAAAGAGTTAGCTTCATTACATGAACCATAGTCAGGTGTAATATTTAAGTATCTCTACCTAACCCAAAGTTAGCTGAGATACATTGCCTTTACTTCAAGAAGAATTTGAAGAGTGTAATACATGTAGAATATACTGCCATATAATAGTCCAGAAACAGGTTCCTTTTAAAAGTGATGAATATGAGCAGGTCTCTTTCTTATTAGAGTCTTAGAGAGGTCACTGCAGCGTGTGGTGAGATATTTACTAATGCATGCCTTTTTGCCTAAGAAACAACTTTCTATGAGATATAAACACAACTGTGGAGTTTAATTTAGGATCATCATCTTTCTTGTATTTAGCTACATTGGAAAGGCATTCAAATCAGCCCTAGAAAAGAGAATCGGTCGACTTTATGGTAGTGGACACCCGAAATTTTAGAAACCAGATTTTTAAGACTATTAGAGTCAGAAAAGCTGAGTTAAAAGGTTTGCTCTGGAGTAAAACTTGTTTGCTTTGAATATGCCCTCTGTTATGTGTCCTTGAACAAGTTTTCAGCATTATTGAATCAATTCCTCACCCGTAAATGGGATTAATATTTCAACACTTATCAATAGGTGGCATAAGAACTAAAGAAAATAGGAGGCTGCATGTGGTGACTCCTTCCTGAAATTCTAGCACTTTGGGAGGCCAAGGAAGGATTGCTTGAAGACAGAGGTTTGAGGCAATGCTGGGCAACATAGGGAGGCTCTGTCTCAGAAAAAAACTTTTTTAATTACTTGGGTGTGGTGGTGTGCACCTACAGTCCCAGCGACTTGGGAGGTTAAGATGGGAAGACTGCTTGAGCCCAGGAGGTCAAGCCTGCAGTGAGCCAAGATCCTGCCACTGTGCTCTAGCTGTAATAACAGAGTGAAACCCTCTCCCTAAAAACCAAACAAATAGCTAATAAAAAGAACTAAGGAAAATACATAATACAAAGTGATTTGCACTACTCCTGCATTTTATAAAGTGTCAAATAATACCAAGGCTTCTAGGAAAGTCCCTATTTATTTATAATATTAAATTTAATTTAGCAACATTTAAATCTACTTAAAGCATAGGCTTATGGACACTCAAATCAATTACTTAGGTTTTTAGGTATGAGTGATTTAGGGTTTGTGGCAGTCTGTTATGTGAGTGACTTCTAGTAAACCATGACTCCTGATAATCATGCCCTTTCTTCTGTAGTGCCCTCCTCTTGAATCTGGGCAGCCTCACTGACCACAGAAGGAAGCAGAAAATGCACTGTGCCAATCCCAGGACTAAGCTTTAAACACAAGTTTGGTAGCTTGTTCTTTTGTTGTCTAGAAAGCTCCAAGCCACCATGTAAGAAACTCAATTATCTTGATAGAGACACACTGTATCTCACTATACACACACATACACAGACAGAGAGACAGAGAGACACACAGAAAGAGAGAGATCCTAACTATACTATAGCAGGAGATGAGATAAATAAAAGACTCAGTGGCCCGGCCAATTCAAGCCCCTAATTGAGCCATCAGCTGAATAAAGTCACACAAGTAACCACTGGCAAGACCAGCAGAAGAATCATCCAGCAGAACCTAGCCCAAATTGGGAATAGTGAGCAAATAAAATCATTTATTTGTTTGTTTAAAGACACTGCATTTTGGGGTGTTTACTTGAACAGCAATGGGTAATGAAAACAGGGCTATTTCCTTTTTCTACCAGACACATTTTTTAGATTTTTTTCCCATATGCCCTTTTTCACTAATCACCATTTGGTAGATCCATAAAGGCTTTTTACGTTTATCTAAAATGTAACTCTTGAGTCATTTACAACATCTGTGACACATGATAATCAAAATAGGATTTGGGGAAACCTGAGATGCCACCCTACTTGCTGCGGTGGCTGAACATTATATCAAATCTGGGCTTATGAGTGCCATACAGCTTCATGAACATTCAAGCTAACACTTTTCCTGCTTTTGCAACTTACTATGAGTTGCTGTTGACTCATCATGGCCTGAGCATTTAAAAATATTATGATATATATTTGTATTTATAAAACTCTCATAATCCATTAATCTCTTCTTCTGTTAGGTTTTAATATTCTTTAAAATTGCAAGAATAATTTCTATCTAGAGCTCAAGTCCAAAGTATAACCTGCTTTAAAATGCATGGTATTTTCAGAATTAAAATAGCGATGTGTATTTCTTCAACTTGATTCTCACTACATTTCTTTATCAAGTTAGGCTTTTCTGATCATAATTAACCAGTTACACAACCCTAAATATAATTAATTTTTTAACTGAAGATGAGTTTGAACAAATTGAAAAGTTTATCAAAATGAGTGATTATTTAGCCTCATGATCTAGCTGAATCACTTTAGCACAATGACATGGTTTTTAGCAAAGACTACTTACTGTGTTCTTGAAATAAAGGCATGCGGTCCCACAAGAGTATCTTGGATCTCAAACATGTTGGTACCATATAGAAGACTTCAGTTTTGCTGCTTAGGTTTATAATATAAGCAAGTGATTCTTCTATTGATACTTTGAAAATACAGTCTCATCTGATTGGAGTAATAATTAATTTAAGTGCCTCTATCCCTGAGTAACCCTGTGTTAGTGTTCTCTGGAAAATCAGAATTAATAAATTTCTCTCTCTCCATATGCATATGTGTGCGTGTGAATTCATATATGTGTATATATTTATATGCATTCACACTATATGTATACATACATATGTATACACACACACACGCGCATGCACACACACACACACACACACACACACGCACTACATAAATTTGGCTCATCAATCATGGGGGCTGACAAGTCCAGAGTGTGCAGGGTTGCAGGGTGGCCTGGCAGGTTGGAGACAGAGGGAAGAGCCACCATTTCCTTTTAATTCTGAAGGCCATCTGCTGCAGAATTCCTTCTTGTTCAAGGAGGTCAGTCTTTTTTCTATTCAGGCCTTCAACAGATTGAAAGAGGCTCATCTACTTTATAGAGAATAATCTGCTTTACTTAAAGTCCATGGATTTAAATGTCAATCTTATCCAAAAACATCCTCATGGAAACATCAGTATATTGTTTGATCACATATCTGCGCACGAGGTCCAGCCCAGTTGACACACAAAACTAAACCTCATACCCACCTTGAGATCTGAGACAAGTGAGAGATGATAGTCTCAGGAACCAAATATGAGAATTAAGAGTAGTGTTGTTTGTAGAGAGGCCATGGCTTGGAAAGGTGACGAAATGGACTTCCTACTTCTCAACCTTCCCCATACTAGTGACTAATCTACAGATCTTCACCCAGGAATTTTGCTATGAGGAAGAGAGAAAAGTGTGTGTAGAAGGCGGGAAGAAAGCCCAGACTCTGTGCACCACACTTTTCTCAGTCTCACTGACCCCTGTCCCTACCTTCCTTTGGAGAAGAGGCACAGAGGAGGCTCCAAGTTATTTGTTACATTATTAGAAACGAAGCAGAAATTCCTTTTAAACAAGACCATGCAGGTTTGCTTCAGGAGAGAAAGGATCACTCCCCAAAACAGCATTCAAATAAGATTTTTCAGAACAAATCTGGTTTCTAAACAATCATCCTGATCCAGAATCTGACTGCCTGTGTGTTACAGACTTAATAATTATCTAAAGGATAGTATTTGATGGTAATTTAGAAAACATATTTTTTAAAGTTTTCTATTTTAGACCAGTACTCCTTTTCTCTAAAAATAATGTGAGATTTTGATCATTTGTACAGCTTTCATATTTTTCTTTTATGTGACCTCTTAAAAAATTCACAGAAACTTAAATATCCCACTAGCAAAATAGCCCATCATGATCAAATTTAACTGCATTACCCTTTTAAACCAGAAAGCCAGTAAAACGTCATTTTATATAATATTAACATATTCATATGCTATTCAAAGATACACTATATCATCTAAGAGTGTACTCAGAATATTTTTCTCTCCAGCACCACAGATATCAAGATTCTGTAAATATTTTTGATGCATTTCTTTCTTGTGAATATACACTATGTTTTCAGTTGTATAAGTAAAAATAATCTTGCTTTCTTTACATCATCACTAACTTCTAAATCACCTGCATCAAACTCTCAATATCATGATTTACTATCATTTTAAAACTCAGAGATACAGTATAAAATCTTCCACCCTCCTGCTTTTTAAAGCTTTTGCTCTTGCCACTGTAAATTTCAGAGTTTTCTTTAAAAAACAAATTGTAACTTTCAACAAGAATCCGAGGAAGACACACGTCTTTTTTACTTCTATGAAGATTCCTCATTTAGGAACCGATGTATTCATTAATCATCCCTTAAATGATAAGCCTCTCTGGCTCCAATCTTTAATCATTTGTTAAAATAATTTGTTCCTCCCACAATAATATATTAAATATTTTCCTATAATTGGATAGATTAATTTCCAGTTGTCTTTAAAATATACCCAGCACTAGACCACATCTCACCATCACCATCACCCAAGTCTCCATCACCCCTCACCAGAGCAATTGCAATCTCCCTTATTCTATGTTTTGACCTTGCCCCATTATATTTGTTCTCCACAGCGAAGCCAGAGGAATCCTTTTAAAGTTGACCAGTTGCTCTTCATCTTCTTATTACCCTCCATAGTATTCCCATTAAACTAAAAATAAGGCTAAATCCTTGCCATGACGTAGCAGTCCCTGAACCATCTCAATGCTCGTCCTCTGAATTTATGTGCAATGACTTCTCACCACATTCACTGTAGTCTTTTCAATTTATTTGCTGCTCTTTTAGCCTGACCACATGCTCCTGCATCAAGGTTTGTTCTCCCCCATAAAGCCCACCCTTTCATTTACTGTGTTCCCTATGCAAGTGACATCTGACCAGAGATGCCTTCTCTGAATATTCTATCTAAAAAGCACCTCCTTGCCCACTTACCACACAATGACCCTTTTTCTTGTCCTTATCACCATCTGATTTTTTTTCATATGTTTAACTTTTTATCTGTATTTTTATCTCCTCTAGTAAAATTTAAGCTTCATGAGAAGAAGATGCTTGTCTATTTGTATAATGTGATAACCCCCTGAATGTGAAGCCATGCCTGAGGTATGAGAGGCACTCACAAAAACGTTTTAAATGAACGAACTTTAAATAGATGTCTAGAGGCTCCATCTTACTTTGAAATAAAAATATATAAATAAATAATTATGAGATGGTAAAACAAATATGTCTATAGTATATGGAGGATATATTTTAATATTTATAGTATATAATTGGACATATTAATTTTCAGTCGCTTTTAAAATATATCCAGCATCAGACTACATCTCACCATCAGCATCACCCAAGTCACCATCACCCCTCACTGGAGAAATTGCAATCTCCTTGATTCTATGCTTTTGACCTGGCCCCATTATACGTGTTCTCTGTAGAGAAGTCAGTGGGATAGTGTTAAAGTTAACGAATTGCTTTTGTCTTCTTATGACCCTTTGTAGTATTCCCATTAAACTACTTTATTCCAAAGTAAGATGGAGCTACTAAGAATATATACATATATATTCAAGAAGAAATGTGTTCTGCTTGAGAGAGCTGGAAAAGGTTTTGAAAAGCAAGATAATTTTGAGTTAAGAGATGACCCAAAGATTTTTAAGCAGGAAATAACACAGGTTAAAACGAAACAGTATAAGTCAATTTACAGAAAGTTAGAAGATATCTAGACTTAAATTCTTAAGTCTTACAGCATGTTTGGAATATATTCAGATCAGCCTTATTTGTAAGAATGCTCCTTAGTTGAGTTCTCTAAAATTTACCTCCTTCTACATTCTTTCCTCCACTTATGATCAAAAGAATAATTATCTTCAAAACTGATGGTTCTTATGCTTTTTCATATCCAATTTCAAGAAGCATGAGCCTCAAATTTGTATGGTATGCTAAGATACATTTACATATATTTATGTTATATATATATGTGTATGTATATATATATTATGTATTATATGTAGGACTATATATAGCTCATTTACATTTGTTATTTTGATCTGTAAATATGTTTGTTGTAATAAATACATAGCTGTATAAAAGTCCAATTAAAAATCTCCCCTCGTACTATCTTCATTCTTACCCTGCCCAAGTAACTAATGTGAATTTATCAGTATTGTTTCTTTCCTTCTATATGTATATATCCATACACAAATATTTATGTCTATCATAAAAATTATGTAGTTACAGACACATTTATATACATAGTTAAATACACATATATTCTACAAATACTGGGTAAGTAATACTCTGTCACTTTCACATATTGTATTTCATTTTCCTTTCATAGCATGCCTCCAAATTAGCTGGAGCTAGCCCTATTTTATTAGCGAGAAAACTGGCAGTGATGTTGAAGCAACTTATCCAGAATCACACATTAAATGTCAGATCCAGGTTTTACAATTTCAAGCTCCATGCTCTTTTCTGAGGTCCCAGCACCTTCCCATACTGTCATTTCCTGATATTTTGGAATAAGGGCAATTTAGTGATGTACTTGATACCTGTTCATTGCATCAGGAAAGATTAGATTAGGTTGAGTGTGTTTGAAAACCCAAATGGTAGCAAGCTAATATAAATAGATGCTTGTTTATCTTTAATATAAAAGAAGTCTAGATCAAAGATGTCTTGGGTGCCCTACGTTGAAGAGCTTAGTTTTCTTTGATCTTTCTGCTGTGTTGTGTGTGGTTTTATTCTAAAAGTGACATGTTCCAAGATAAATGCTGGAACTCCAGACCGCCCACAAGAAAGAGGAGATTATCTTCTTTTGCAGATAATTCCTAGATGTGCATGTAACAGTTACTTATTTCTCATTGGCCAGAACGTGTCATATGGAAACAGCTTTTGGCAAGGGGCTGTGGTTGAGAGGCCATCTATTCTGAGCAGTCATATGTCCATCTAAAAAAATACGAGTTTTATTTTCAAAAAAGAAAATAAGCATGGGTATGTTGAAACAAAGTCGAATTGTCTTTTAAAGTCATGAAACAGCTTTGGGATATTCTCATTAAACAGAATATTACTTAACACAACAACATTCATGCCACTACAATATTCAAGGGTCAGGAAACTACATCCCATAAGTCAAATTTGTTCTGTCCAAAATGTTTATAAATAAAGTTTTATTGAAATACAACCATGCGCATTTGTTTACATATCATCTGGTTGCATTAGCACTATGGTAGAGAGGAATAGTTGTGTTAGTGATTATATGGCCCACAGACTCTGCAATATATACTCTGCAACCATTCACAGAGAAACTTTCCTGATGCCTTCACTTGATCAGTAGGCTGAAGTTTTAAGAATAGAGTCAAATTCTTAAAATTACCTCCCCCCAAAAAGAGAATCCCAATACATGTACAACTGATATTTGAACAACACAAGTTTGAACTAGGTTAATCCACTTATGTGCAAATATTTTTCAATATATCGGTAAATTGTTGGAGATTCGTGACAATTTGGTAAAACTTACAGAACTATATAGCCTCCAAGTATTTTAAAAATTAAGAAAAAGTTGTGTGCGGCCTAAGTGCATAAAATATATGTAAATGCTAGTCTATTTTATCACTTACAACCAAAAACTGCATACAAATATATTAGAAAAAGTTAAAATTTACACAACCACTTACAGGCCATACATGGCACCATTTGCAATAGAGAGAAATGTAAACAAATATAAAGATGCAGTATTAAATTATAATTCTTATACATACTGTACTACAGCAATAATTTTCTAGCCACCTTCTTCATATTACAGGGAGCTTAAGTATTGGGAATATCTGCTTAAAACGTGGTATGACTCTAGCATCTCCCAATGAACAATTCCTCTCTCCAGTAAATTGTGAACTACAGTTAAAAGTAATCTCTTATGGTTCTGATGTGTTTTTCATCCTGTTTAATGCAATGCTGTAGACCTTTTATAACAGCATGGGACCCATACAGAGTTCCTCTGGTAATGCTGGACATGTGCCAAAAAAGCAGAAAAAAAGTCATGACCCTACAAGAAAAAGTTGAATTGCTTGATATGTGCCATAGGCTGAGGTCTGTAAATGTAGTTGTCCACCATTTCAAACAATTCATCTTATAAACAATGTATACTTATAGTATAAATAAATATAATCCAATAATATAAATACATTTCTCTCATGGTTTCCTTAACATTTTAAGCTTACTTTATTGAAAGAATACAGTATATAATACTACAATATAGAAAATCTGTATTAATCAATCATTATCAATCATTTATATTATGGACAAGGCTTTTGGTCAGCAATAGGCTATTGGAAGTTAAGGTTTAGGAGAATGAAAGGTTATACATGGATTTTTTTTACTGTGCCATTGGGAGGGTTGGTGCTCCTAACATTTTTGTGGGTCCCAACTTTACAGGATATTGATCAGGAGTTTCCAGTGAGTAGCTATGTTGGTGTTTACAAACACTGTGGGCTTGGGAAGTATGATTATTAGTCTCCCAGTATCCGAATCCTGGCACATTTGCTTACTAGTTGGGTAAACTTGGTTAAAGTTTTTGACCTCCCTGTGCCTCAGTTTTCCATCTGTAAAATTGGGATGCAGATCCTGATTGCCTAGGAATAAATCTCAATGTACATATTTCACTTACATTAGTGCCTAGTTCATGAAAAACCTTAATAATCATGCTATTTATTCTCCCCTTTTCAAAAATGAGGATGGCTTTAGTTTAATTAGCACTAGAGGGAGAACTATAGTCTCATAGAGTCTAAAATTTTCCTACTAGCAAGTGGGATAAGGTAATATGACAGCAATGCTCATTGTTCTCCTGCAGTGATTTTTCTGCAACCCTAATCAGTCACATATCTCATGCCCATGATTTCTGGTCATGTTTTTTTTTTTCCTCATTCTGCTATCTATTTCTGCCAGCATATCTTTACAATTTTCATCAGAAAGAGAATTCTAATTAGAATTTCTCAGGAAACTTCTCAGGTTTCCATTCATTCTTTGTTATCATTAAAAAGAATAGTACCTCAATGCTACTGTTAGGTCAAGAAAGATAAATACTGAGAAATGGCTGTTGGATTTACTAACACAGATGCTGCTGGTGATCTTGATAAAAGCAGTAATCATGAAATGATGAGGGTGAAAATCTAATTGGTTTGGAAGTGAGAACAGGAAGAAAAGGAATGGAAACAGTGAGATTAGACACTTTTTCTAGGATTAAATGGATAATAAATGTTGTGTCCCATGGGAATCTGCATATGTGTACAATTGATTGATTACCACGTGGCCAATGTCACATGGCAAGCACTCTGTATGGCAGTTGCAGTCACTGTTAATTTTTTTTAAAAAATGACAGGAAAAGACAGCTTTCTTTGGTCACCTCTTTCAAAGTCTTTATATTTAATGTTAAGAAACAGAATGCCTAGTCTCTGCTTCAGACTCATCTTAGTCTCAGTGTGTAAACTACCATTTGAACAAAGACCAGCAATCCAATTTGAGGGCTTGATAGGCCGAAAGTGCAGCAGGGGTGGGAGGATATTGCAGGACGTTCCCTGTCATCTGGGTCAGGGTCTCATTCAGAAAGTTG
The DNA here is from genome assembly GCA_963573925.1 of Callimico goeldii. Taxonomy (NCBI): domain Eukaryota; kingdom Metazoa; phylum Chordata; class Mammalia; order Primates; family Cebidae; genus Callimico; species Callimico goeldii. The sequence continues at coordinate 5,338 of CAUYOR010042175.1, read as the reverse complement.
ATCTCTTGACCTTGCTTGCTCTATTCAAAAATTTGAATTCTTCTCTTAGCTTTTATTTCACATACTCTTGACTGCTCGTTTCAAACCTCTATCCTCAAAATTGCTGTTAGATTTTCTATGGGGGAGGAGGAATTATGCTGACCTCATAGAAGTTAGTTTTATACCCTCCATTTAAACTTAGAGGATGTGTGGCCCATAACCCACTGACATCCATGCTGACAACCTATACATTGTTCCAGGGTTGAATGCAATTTGACTGGAAATAACCTCAGCAATGAACTTGAAATATCACGCTATAAAATAAAAATCGAAAGAAGAAAATCAAGTCTCTCTCTCTTTCTCTCTCTCTTACACACACACACATACACATACACACACACACACACACACACACACACACACACACACACACACGTACACAACATAGAAACCATGCTGGTAGCCCTAGAATTTGTCCTTTTGATTTTTAATTTGGCTCCATTTTTGAAGTAAACAAGCATCTACCATAAATACTGTGAACTTTATAGTGGGATTTTACTCCCTTGTATCACAAGTCGTGAGTGCTTCTAAGCAGTCAGTATTTATGCATAAACTGCAATGTGTGAGGGCTTCAAGCTTATTTGAAATGGAAGTGGTGTTTGATGAGATGGGAAGAAGGGATGCATTTTAAACTAATAAATAATCATCATCCATGCCCACTTGGAAAATAGCTTTCTTGTTGAATAATATTTCAATATATAATATCTTGAAATAAGACTGCCATTAATAATTTAAGTGTAGCTTGCCATATAAATCCTGCAAATATGTACATACATGAGGCCTAAATTACTCTCTGGGGTCACCTTTTTTGGCTTAAATTACCTTTAGGAGAAACCCATTTAGGTGATATTAAGGCCAGTTAAGGAGAGGAATAATGACCATAGTAGACCTCAAAGCTTTTCCACTTGCTGACGTCTTTGTTATGCCAGACTAGTGAACAAATGCTCCTGGCCATATTCCACATTCATAGGTCAGTTTTCTTAGTGACTCATGAAGACCCAGAATTAAGAGGATGTCAGGTTCACCCTAACTGTGACCTACACCACATAAGAGGCTCCTAAACAAACTTAGTGTGTCACTGCGGATTCTGTATCTGAATTTCAATCAGGAGGAACAAATCTCGGAATCCTTGTGTATGCCAGTGGTATTATGCTGACCTTTGAATTACAAATAGATACTGAGAAAGAAATCCCAGGAGCAGGCAATATCCATTAAATAACAATTATGAAAAGCTGTTTGCCTTTTGGAATGGCTTTTCCCATTAATGAGGATATGACCAAGCTGGGAAGTTGAGGAGTGGTGGGACTCATGTAGAGTTTCTAATTCTGAATTATTCATTTCTCAAATGGAGAGAAACCCTCAAAGCTGGGATAGGAAGAGAAAGTCAAGGAGGCCCAGGAGCCTTTCTTAAGGCCAGGATTTATATAGAAAGGGCCACGGAGATAGGGCTAAGAATCCAGCAGAGTTAGATAAAAATCTGGCTCCTTTCCTTCATGAGAATTTAAATCATTTGGGATTGATTCAGTGTGATTTTTTTTTTTTTAGACGGAGTTTTGCTCTTGTTACCCAGGCTGGAGTGCAATGGCATGATCTCAGCTCACCGCAACCTCCGCCTCCTGGGTCCAGGCAATTCTCCTGACTCAGCCTCCTGAGTAGCTGGGATTACAGGCATGCGCCACCATGCCCAGCTAAAATTTTTTGTATTTTTAGTAGAGACAGCGTTTCACCATGTTGACCAGGATGGTCTCGATCGCTTGACCTCGTGATCCACCGGCCTCGGCCTCCCAGAGTGCTGGGATTACAGGCTTGAGTCATAGGCCAGGCGTGATGGCAAGGCCGGGTGCGGTGATTTTTGATATGTCTGAGTCACCTGAGTAAATTCCGTTTCACAAAAGGTTTCGTCCCAGAAATTTTTTATTGTTTCTCAACATTTATCATTTACTTTGGATTTGGCCAGAAAATATTATGTGCATTATTTTATCTATTTGAAATATATGGAATGGCTGGGATTCAGCCATACTTCATGTTTAAAGCCAATATATGGTTTTCCTTAGTAGTTTCCATCCCTAGAATACAGTACACCGTGTTGTCTAAGACTCCAGACTTTGGAGTTAAATGGTCCTGAGTTGAATACCAAACTGGTCCCTAATAAGTTATGTAGCAAACTATTCAACATATTTTACTCTGTCACTCATCTGCCAAGTAGGAATAATAACGCTTACCCATAGGAATAGGGAGAAGGCAAAATGAGAGAATATGTTTTATGCATACTCAACTAAACATTGGGTTGGGTATGCATTAAACATGTTCTCTTATATTGGGCACATATCAAGTTCTGTATAAATGACTCCATATTTATTATTCAACTTTTGCTGCAGCAACAAACAACCCTTAAATACCAGTAGTTTGCAAAAGCAAACATTAATTTATTGTCCACATTTCACGGTGGCTGCAAGTCTTCTGTGATTTTGCCAGGCTTGGCTTGGTCCAGTTGGCTTCCACGTGACCCCTGTGAATGAGTAACCATTCCCTAGGGTGTGCTGCTGGCACAGAGGAAGACGGCAGCATGAGGAGGGGGCAACCCCAGAATGACTCGTGTCTGCTCAGAACCAGTATATTGTCACTACCTGCCATTGATCAAAAAAGTCACATGCCCAAGGCCAGCATTACTGAAACAGTAAAGTATGTTCTGCTTCTTACAAGGCAGTGAATGGTTAGGAACAATAATCCATTATACACTCTAACAATTTGCGATTATTAAGTTATGATCATGAAGTCATAAAATTTTAATTTGTTTTCACTTTCGGTGGTAATTGAGACTTAAGAGACATTGTATTTCAATATGTATAAATTCATTTCAATATCTACAATTTTTCATCCTATAATTATTTTTTTCTTTTATGAGTAGTTTTATTATTATTTTGATTCACGAATTGTACCAAATTTAACCAGATAGAGTTCCTTTAAGTTGGCTCCTGTGACTTCAGATGTGTCCCCTTCTTCCCTGAGCACTTCTTTGGAACAAGCTGTGCACAGATTATCATTTTTTTTATTGATACGTAATAAGTCCACATATTTGTGGGGTACATGTGATATTTTGATACATGATAATCAAATCAGCATATTTAGAATATTTAGCACCTCAAACTTTATTGTTACTTTGTGTTGGTAACATTTCATATTTTCTAACTATTTTGAAATACACGGTACATTGTTGTTAACTATAGTCACTATACTTTGCTATCAAACACTAGAACTTACTCCTTCTATTCAACTATATGTTCGTACCCATTAAACAACCTCTCCTCATTCCCCCTGTCCCTTCCCAGTCTCTGGTAACCATCGTTCTACTCCCTACCTCTGTGCGACCAACTTTCTTAGCTCCCACATATGAGTGACGACATGCAGTATTTGTCTTTCTGTGTCTGCCTTATTTTACCTAACATAATGACCTCCACTTCTATCCATGTTGCTGCAAATGACAGGATTTCATTCTTTATTTATGACTGAATAGTATTACACTGTGTATATATACCACATTTATTTATCCATTAATCTGCTATTGGGACAGTGAGGGTTGAGTCCATATTGTGGTTATTGTGAATAGTGCTGCAATAAACAAGGAAGAGCAGGCGATATGCTGATTTCCTTTCCTTTGGATAAATACTTGGTAGTGAGATTCCTGGATTGTGTGATATTTTTATTATTAATTTGTCGAGAGACTGCTATACTGCTTTCCATAATGTCAATGCTAATTTGCATTCTTACCAACAGTGTATAAAAATTCCCTTTTCTCCTCATTCTCATCAGTATTTGTTTTTTGTCTTTTTGATGCTAGCCATTCTAACTGCAGTAAGATAATATCTCATTGTGGTTTTGATTGGCATTTTCCTAATAATTGATGATGTTAATTTGTTTAATATACCTTTTGGCCATTTGTCTGTCTTCTTTTGAGAAATGTCTATTCATGTTCTTTGCCCACATTTTAACGGGATTATTTTGGGATTTTTGGTGTTGAGTTGTCTTCCTGGTGTATTCTGGGTACAGTCCCTTGTCAGATGAAGAGTTAGTATGTTTTTCCCATGCAGTGAGTTGTCTCTTTACTCTATTGATTGTTTCCTTTACTGTGCAGTTCTTTTGTTTAATGTGGTCTCATTTGTCTACTTTTGTTTTTGTTGCCTTTGCTTTTGCAATTTTAAACCATAAAATATTTGCCTAGATCAGTGTCCTGGATTGTTTCCTCTATGTTTTCTTCTAGTAGTTTTATAGTTTCAGGTCTTATATTTAAGTCATTAATGTATTCTGAGTTTATTTTTGCATATGGTGTAATTTTCAGTCTCTAATTATTGACTAGTGATAGTTGTTGAGTATTTTTAATTGTGCTCATAGCAATAATCATCATAAGAATTCAGAATTACATATGGTAGAGTGATAAAGCCATTCTTTTTATAAATGCATTCTTTTTATACTATTTTACAGTGGAGAAAGGAAGAGATCACATATTACATTTCTTTAGTCAGTGGAAAATCTTTTTCTAGAAGAAAAATGATGCTGCAAACAGAATAGTGAATAATATTATTAGACCAATTTACCCCAATCCCAGTAGCCTGACACCTCCCTAGTCATAAATTCCTTGAATAATCAAAATGGCTCACATCCACTGAGCACTCACAAGGTGACAGGCAATGTGCTAAGCACTTTCCAGGGCACTGACCCTGTTATTTGAACAATACTTTATGAGATATCCACTACAAATATCTCTAATATACACCTGAGGATGTTGAAACTTAGAGAAGTTAGGTCACTTGCCTGAAGTCATGCAGTTAGGAAAGGACTTGATAAGTCTCCAGGGCTTCTATGCATCTCAGACACTCTATTATCTCTTTTTATTTTGTTTGTTTGTTTGTTTGTCTCCCTACACTTAATACAGTCATAAATGATGGGCTGCATTAAGAAGTCCCTTTCAGCTATTTCTGTAAATACCCTAATTCTTCTTGCTTAAAGTCAGACACTTCTCTAAAAACTCAGTGATACAAGTGTATTTGATCAATATCCTTATTTTTTTAAATACACATTGTATTAAAATATACATTTTAAATACACAATGTATATTTTGTGTATTTAAAATGGCAAACTCTATAAATATTTATTGAGCTCTCCATTTTAAATACACAAAATACACATTGTCCACTTTAAATACACAAAATATTGATCGGCCATTATTAATACCCATTTTTAGAATGAAGCAATATTCCTGTTCTCTCTCCCTCTTTTTCTTCCTCTTTCTTCCTCTCCTTCT
>CAUYOR010042172.1:0-19272 GCA_963573925.1 Callimico goeldii | reverse complement strand
GCGGTGACTCAAGCCTGTAATCCCAGCACTTTGGGAGGCCGAGGCAGGTGGATCACGAGGTCAAGAGATCAAGACCATCTGGTCAACATGGTGAAACACCGTCTCTACTAAAAATATAAAACATTAGCTGGGCATGGTGGCATGTGCCTGTAATCCCAGCTACTCAGGAGGCTGAGGCAGGAGAATTGCCTGAACCCAGGAGGTGGAGGTTGCGGTGAGCCGAGAACACGCCTTTGCACTCCAGCCTGGGTAACAAGAGTGAAACTCCGTCTCAAAAAAAAAAAAAAAAAAAAGATATGCCTAAGTTTCATTTGTAATACTAGTCAAGTATAAATTTTATTTGTACAATAAATAGTTTTAAAAAATATGGGACACACATATGTTGTATACAGTCATTCCTCAACATCATGGGAACTGGTTCCAGAACACATCTCCTTTTCATGAATACTAAAATGTCCAGATATTCAAGCTCCTTACATAAAATAGTATAGTATTTGTATACAACCTATGTACATCCTCCTATATTCTTTAAATTGTCTTTATATTACTTATAATATCTAATGCAATGTAAATGCTATGTAAATAGCTGTTCTACTGTATTATTTGGGATATAATGGTAAGGAAAAAAAGTCTGTATATGTCAGTACAGACACCATCATCCATTTTTGTCCCCAAATATTTTCAATCCACAGTTGGTTGAATCCATGGATGCTGACCTCACAGATACGGAGGGCCAACTGTACAGGAATGTGTGTGTGTGTGTGTGTGTGTGTGTGTGTGTGTGTGTGTGTGTGTGTGTAATTTATCTGAAATTCAAATTCAGCTAGTTGCCTTGAATTTTCATCTGCTAAATCTAGCAACCATTCCATCATACAAAACTATGCTGTCTCTTTTTCTACTCCCTCAGGCACTAACATATTGCAGTTTCTGGATTAGTTCAAAATTTTAGATAATAATCTATATTCTATGCTAGATTCTTGGTACTTAACTATCTAGTCCATTTTCTACATTGTTCAAAAGTAGTGCTTTAAATCTTTCAGTGCAGGAAACTCAAGAGTCAGGTATTTTCCATTCCTGAGTAAATCAGTGAGAAGAAAGTGATATTGGCAATGATGTTAAAGCTTCACCCCTCTCTTACCTTTTTCTAACATTTTGGACAGTCCGAAGCACTTTCTAATACAATATTGCGTGTTTATGGTCATGGTTTCTATAGAATTAGAAAGACTTTTGCAGACTTATTAGAAGACACATATTGCAGGAGTCCCCAAACCCCAGGTGGCAGACCAGTAGTGGTTTGTGGACTGTTAAGAACCAGCCTGGCACAGCAAGAGGTGAGTGGCATTGCAGCCTGAGCTCCACCTCCTGTCAGATCATTAGATTCTCCTAGGAGCACAGACCCTAATGTGAACTGCACAGGCAAGGGATCTAGATTGTGTGCTCCTTATAAGAATTTAATGCCTGCCTGATGGTCTAAGGTTTAACAGTTTTATCCTGAAACTATCCCCCATCTCACAACATCCATCAAAAATTTTTCTTCCACAAAATCAATCCTTAGTTCCAGAAATGTAGGGGTCACTGACATATTATATATTTGCCATGAACCACACCCAGTTCTAGGAAAGCAATGGGTTAAAGGGATGCTTGAGACAGACATGGTCTCATGCTCGAGGAACTTAGAAAGTTAAATGAAAAGAGTAATCGTGAATACTTTAATAGATTCACAGCGTGTGCCACCTTGTGATTTGTTGTGATTTTCGTCAATCCTATGAAAGTAAAAGAATTCAGGGTGCTCTAGAGATCTGACATAGCGGCAACAGGAAGGCTCTGTGTGGATGCTAATTTATTTTTTATAGATGAAGAAGTTAGAACTAGATCAGTCGCTTCCACCTGCCTGATGATCAAAATTGCCTAGGAGCTTTTCAGAATGCAAGTTAGGAAAAAAGGAGACAGGAAGAAGAGAAAGATTTCTGTCCGGAGAGAGTGATGGGTACAAAAATCCTGAAGAGTGAAAAGACATGCACGACCTGACTACTTCTGTGTACATCCTGAGTGTTTGAACACTTATTGGTGTTCATTCCTTTCAGCTGTAAGAGTGATCATGCAGCCATCACTTCACAGATGAAAATAAAGCACTTCTAAGATGATTGATACCATGTTTTATGGAATGTCTATCTTCTGCAACAAAAACAGCTAATTTACATTTCATTCAGCTGTTAGGATTCTAATTTAGACATAAGTCGAAATAAACATACTTTTCTGCAACTTTCATAAAAACATATGCCTGCTTTGATATTTTCATCTCTCTACCAAGTTTTCCAAAATAGTAACATATGGTGGGATTATCACAAAAATTGCTGGAACAGAAGATTCCTTTTAAGAATATTTGACATGATCCTTGATGTAACAGACAAGACAGTTCTTGAATGAAGTGTCAAAGGCTTTGATTGCATGGACAAGTATGTTCGGTAACAGTCATTATTATTCCTGCAATGATTTCTTGAATGCTGATAAGGCATTACTTAAAAAAATTAATACTTAATATGAATGGCACTAAAATACGTTTCTCAAAGTAGACTGCTGATAACTAATTTTAAAAGAAAATTTTACATTATTATCATGTTGCTTTCTCTAACTAAAGGTAACTATGAAAATAAATACAATGCATGACACACAAACACACACACTTGCCTCTCTGCCAATGCCTCCTCATTCTATTTCATATAAAAAGACACTGGTAAATAAGATGATACCACAGTAACTTCAGATGGACTTTATCTGACTTTATCTTTGACACCATCAGAAAAAAAAATTAAAAATTAAAAGGAAAGTGACTTTCTTGCTGTTTCTATCAATGTTACTTGATTTTCAATTTCTGTCTTATCAACATCATCTCACAAACTACCATGGGAGGAATCCTCATCTTCTGGATATGTTAAACATATAGATATTATCTATTTTTAATCTGTAGAGTTTGGTGACCAAAAATTCCAGAAAACAAGGAGCTGAAGATAAAAGATTATTGTGCAGAAAGCACTAGAATGGGAATTAGATTTAGGTCTCATTCATTGGGTCTCAATACTCACTGATAATTGGAATTACCTTGGCCTTGGACTGTTTTTTATGTTGTTTTGTTTTTGTTTTCCATGTGTTTCAGGATCAAGAATCACTGATCTATATTTAGCTCTGGCTCTCAGAGTAAGTCCTGGAATGACCCACTCTGGCCCTTTTAATCCCAAGACTATCATTTACGGTTGAAGGACATTGGTGTTGATGAGGCATGTCTTCGGTATGCTGATTATTAGAACCATTTGGAAAGTATTTTAAAATGCAAAATCTCAAGGATTGTGGATTAAAGAATACATATTATGATCTCTGCCCAGGTATACAGTCATCTAACTTTAAGTTTAATGTGTAATAATCATGGATTCCTTAGCATGAAGGTCTAATCAACTGAGCTAACCTATAAAGAAAACTATTGAAATTCAGACAGCTAATAATTGGGAGAAGAAATGTTCTGTATTGACTAATGTAATCACTCCATAATAGAATATACCTGTGGCAGATAAAAATTATCTCTACTTGATGTGTCATGAAATTCTAAATCATTTTGTGAAAGTATCCCATTCTAATATGTTCTAATATGTCACATATTATTTCTATGTGACATATGTCACATGATATTACGTATTGTCAATAATTTAAAAGCAAATTTGGAAAGCCTACTATTTTTAGCTCTATTTTCTTTTTCAAATTGTGACCTAGGGATAGACTACAAGACAAGGGAACACTGAATGTTTCTAGGAAGCACTGGGTATTTCTAGGATAAAACCCAAGACATGAACTTAATAAACATGAATGTTCTCACCACAAAAGTTTCTTTAATTGAGTAGCATGAAAGCATCAGAAATACATAGTGCTTAGCAAACATGTACTAATCTCAGAATAAATTTATAATATAGTTTACAATAAACAATTTAATTTATAATACATAATGATGAAATAGGAATGGATCCAAGAAACATGAAAGAACATAACTAAACATGGGCTGTAGTCTAATAAAATGGAAATAAGATGAAAATTATGACATGGTAGAGAGAGAGCCTTGAACAAAGAGACTGAAGTTTGGCTCTAATCCTAAAGATAAACAATTTAATTGATTTATTTGGTGGATAACCCAATTCAAGGTGCTGTGCCAGGCATGTAGGAAAATTATACCAAGAAATAATAGGCTGACCCTGTGCTCACATTTGCAAGCTGCCTGAAGAAACATTACACTCTGCTTCATGGGTGTATGTGTGTGCGTTTTCTATATGTGAAAGTAGAACTATGCACAAGATATTGTGATGACGGACCAAAAAACTGTCAAAGCTATTAGAGAAGAGTGAGTTCAGGAGGCTTATGGAAGAAGTGACTTTTCAGCTTCTTCAAAGATATCCTTGTGTTTAAATAGGCACATGTATACCACTGGGTGATCAAAACAAGCAACTTTTAACCACTTTACAGCTGGGAAAACTAGGAAAGGCTTTACCTTCTGACGATTATAAAATTGCTTATTAAGCAAACATTTGTTGTCATAGAATATTTAGCTTTAATAGGTCAATCTTACCACTAGACTTTTAGTGATTGAAGGGCATGGACCTTTTTGGTAACATGAATTGATGAGGTTGGTGCAAAGGTCATTATGGCAAAGATTACAATTACTTTTGCACCAGCCTAATGAAAAACTAGATGATAAATAAATCTACGTTTCAGGCCCTAGACTGGTCACTGGAAATTCACCTCAGCCTCACAAATATCCACAGTTTCTAGCCTCAGAAACCTTACAGTTTGGTGACTATTGTAGGTTCTGGAATATTTAGAACTCACATGTAAGGTAAAATGACAGTTGAGTTTCAACACCATAAAACTGTGAGGGATTGTTATTGCTGGATTAACTGAAGTGCCCAATATGGCTCTTCCTATGATCTTACATATGACAAATAGACGAACACTTGTATGTCAGCCCTGTCCACATGGCAAGGTCGGCTCCTGGGACATAAACATGAGCTGGTGATAAATGACTGTGTCTGGGCCTGAAGGGAACTGGCTGGGAGTTGGGGATGTGGGAGGCAGGACCCACACAGGCCTGTTTGTTTTCTTTTCTTCCTTTATTAATGAACTGATAGATCTGAGTAAACTGTGTAGTAATCAGACTCGCAGACAGTACAACATGGGGATCAATCTGAAAGCATCTGAACCAATAAGGTTGGAAGCTGGAAACTCAGTGAACATGAGATAATTAAAGAACAATGGTGTTAAGACAGACCTGAGGGTGTTAAAATGTGATAGTCAATTAAGTTGGAGAGAGAAATGCCGGAAGGGTAAAAAAATGTCCAGAAGCAACTTGAGTTGAAAGGGAAAGGACTGGACCCTTTATTCTGTGTGAGCTTGGGATTCTGAGTTAAATTCTGTTTCAGAAAAGACAGCTTCGTGTGTTATTCTTACATACTGAAATATCTGCATTAACTGGACAAGGAAAGTAATTTACATTCTTTGGAAGAAAAAATACACCACAAATACAGTGATTAGACTTAAGAGTCCTTGATGATGCAAAGTTGGGGATCACGGATTTCATCTTTTAAGAGAAGTGCTCTGTAGTTTTATTAACAAAGAAAGGTATACTTGGCAGTGATCTCCGATTAGCATAATTTATCACTGTTTTGCACAGAGATGATATTATTCTAGCCCAGAGCAAACACGTTAAATGTGCTTGTTAATTTGTGTGACCAAATTGAAGTGAATATTTAGTTTCTGATGGAATGGTGAAATATTTTAATTACCAGAATCCCCTCGAAGCAGCTGCAAACACCCCATAGTCATTTAGAAAAGTGGTTAAGAGTTGCCTAGATTCAGATAGCCCAAGTTTCAAATCCAATCAGTGCCACTAACCAGTTTATTTACCTTGGGTAGATAATTTTGAGATTAATATCTCATCTATAAAATGATAATTATTTCAATTATCTCCTAAGTATTTTGCAACTATTCTAAGGACGTTCAGAGTATGTAATCTCAAAATGCATTACTGTGACGTAAGGAATTTTTTCTTTCTTTCTTTTTAACAGAGTCTCGCTGTGTCGCCAGGCGCCAGGCTGGAGTGCAGTAGCGCGATCTCGGCTTACTGCAACCTCTGCTTCCCGAGTTCAAGCAATTCTCCTCCCTTAGCCTCCCGAGTAGCTGGGACCACAGGCGTGCACCACCACACCCGGCTAATTTTTGTATGGAGTCAATTAAGACAAAGCAGACGCTGGTTGGGCTCTCTGCTCTCCACTTATCTGCCTGAAAGCAGAACATTTCTTCCCTTTGTGAAGGTGCCCCCTATTTCCCATACCGAGAAAGGAATAACGACCTTGTCTCAAGTGATGGGATGGCATCAAAAGAGTCTCCAAAAGCAAATGTAACTAATTAGTTCTGATCTACCGTTAGTTTGCTCAAACATTTGCCATCCCACAATTTACTTCTTCTAGAAGCTTAGCCTTTTTTCTGATAGTGGCAGGACACAGACAAATTCCTAGGCATACAGAAACAGGTCCTCGGTGAAACTCAACCTTCAAATCAAAGACAGCCTGAAGCCCGAAAACCAGCTGCCAGTTCTAGGTGGAGTTCACTACCGGAGTGAAAATTTTCTCCATGACTTTTAGCCAGTCGAATGGCATTTTTTCAAAGCCCACTCATGGACCAATCAGCATGCACTCTCCCATTCTGAGCCCATAAACACTCCACCCCCCTCCCTCGCCACCCACTACTCAGCCTCACAGATGGCTACCTGCTTTCCGACCCACTCTCACACAAAGAAAATCAGGGATGCAGACAGAAGAAGTGGGTTTAGGAGTGGAGGTTCAGTAGGCAAAAGAGAAAGGAGAACAGCTCTCTCTCCTGTGAGAGAGAGGGGTTCCCTAGTGGGACTTCTGGTCCATAGCAGAGGGGCCACCCACCCACTTTGGGTACCCTCTCATTGTTGAGAGCATTTCTGTCGCTCAATAAAATTCTTTGGTTTGCTCACTCTCCTGATTTCTCTTGGTCATGGGACAAGAACCCAGAACCTGCCAAACAGCTGCTGTGAGAAAAGCTGTAATGTGCTCCTGCTTGCTGAGATACAGGAGTGAAAAAACCGCTGGGCGCCACACACCCTCATATGCTGAGCTGCCAGCGCAGGACCAAAGGAGCTGTGCCACATATACCCCCATTCGCCCAAGATGCAGGTGGCAGTAACAAACAACACCTGTAACACTTCCTGGGGCCTCAGACCCTGGGACTTCCCAAGCAAAAGCTAAAACACCCCTTGGGGCTCCACGGATGCTGGCATCTCCAAGTTTTCAGGTACCGCCACATTCCCCTTGTCCAGATGCTGACACCCAAGGCAGAAGCCGGTCATGGCAGGCGGCAGGACTAGCTGCAGGCTGAGCACAGAGTCACAGCGGGCGTGGAATCCAGGCCGCGGCAATAGCAGAGCACAGCCTGTCACGCCCAATGGGCGGAGCAAGCCCCATGGACGGGAGGGAAGCCGAGGGAGAGGCACGCCAGCTGTGGAGATTTCCAGCTGGCAAAGTGGCCAGGGAATCCTGCGCCAGTTTTTCTTGTGACTTCTCTAGAAAATTATTGCTCGTTGGTTAAGATGTTCTATGGACCCAAATTTGAGCCACCCCTGTGAGTTGTACTCATCACCGAGTGCTTCCATGTGTGTACCACGCCTGCATGCATGAACTTCTGCTTGTTTTTCTCTGGTTAATCTGTCTTTTTGTCAGTTTCCTTTACAGGGCTTCAGCCAATAAACAATATTGGTAGGGAAAAAGTTTTTTTCCCTTCTCTACAGAGTATAGACATTTGCTTTAGTCTTAGAAAGCATGGGGAATACTTCAACTTCCACTGAAAATTTTCATGACAGTATACACATTATTAATACGAAGACAAATGAAAGAAATAGGAGGCATGTTTTTTTATTAGCAAAAAAAAAAGTGTAAAGTTAGCAGAATATATGTCAATTTATTTCAAGTTTGAAGTGTAAAAGAATGAAGACCTTGCCTTCTAATGCACTTTTAAGGCCTGGGTGTGACTGAAGTAACATGAGGCTAATCAGCTAACAGAAGTTCAGGCTGTTTTCCTTCACTAATACTTTCCAATCATTTGTTATTATACCATATCAAACTAGCTAGGAGAAATCCAGGTCTGGGAAAGAGGATAGTATTCAAGGAATTGAGACCATCACAGGACATGTTTTATATGTATATATTTCTCAACTCATGGGTCTTATGAAATATTTAAACCAAAAAAAAAAAAAAACTAGAAAAAAAAGTCAGTTGTTAAAGATTTCAGTTTTCTTTGGAAAAATTAATAGGAGTCTAGGATAATTCACTGTTTTCAAGACCTCTATGCTGAAATAGGAGTCTCCCTCTTTTCAAAACCTGAAGTGGGCGGTATTAATGAGGCATCTTATTTACAGGTTGCGGAATAAGCCAGCGTCAATTTGATGTCATTGGGACTGAAGAGGTATTCTTGTCTAGTGTAAATACCTAAGGTCTGTCATCTCACACAAAGAAAATCAAGGATGCAGACAGAAGTGGGTTTAGGAGTGGAGGTTTAGTAGGCAAAAGAGAAAGGAGAACAGCTCTCTCTCCTGTGAGAGAGAGGGGCTCCCTAGTGGGACTTCTGGTCCATAGCAGAACACACAGGGTTTTATAGACTGGATTTAGGAGGCAGCGTCTGATTTACATAGGGCCCAAAGATTCGTTGGACCAGGTGTGATGTTTACATAGCACTCCAGAAAGTTGGACACCTCACCCTAATCTTAAATATGCAAATGGGGTCTCTACTTGGCCTGTGCCATGTTGCCTGCTCCTTACTGTGTACATGGTTGACAAGGAAAGGGGAAGATGGAGCCCCCATGTTGGACATATCTAGCCCCCAGGTAGCCTTTTCCTACCAGCACAGCTGCTGGCATTCACCTGTGCTAGCTTCCAGCTTGGTATCTATGTCTGCAGCTTGATTTTACAGGATGCTTTTTTTTTTTTTTAGAAAAAGAAAATGATTTGGGGGCTGCTTTTCATTAAAAGGAAAATCTCACTATCTGCCTAAATAATTTATTCTTTATATCAGCACCATGAAATGTGCTTCTACTGGCAGGAATTTATGTTGAGATCCAGAGATCCTCAGTACAGAGATGTCCCATAAATCAACTCCAAACTTAATTTCAGACTTTTAATGAAACTCCAAATGTACTGGATCTGTATCTGGATCTTTTATTTTTTTTCCAACTATTGTGCCAAAATCCCTATATTCTGATAAGCTAGCTTACCAAAATTGTTGAGACCTGTTAAGGTAATCTTTCCTTTTATTATTTTAAAGTGTCTTGGCTATTGTCAATGAAAAAGGTCATACTGTAAAACGTATAAATGGATTTATTCTTAGCCAAATATGAGTCACAATCATCTGTGACATAGCTCCAAGAAATCTTGAGAACATGTGCCCAAAGTGGTCAGGCTACAGATTGGTTTTATATATTTTAGAGAGACATAAGATATCAATCAATATCTGTAAGATATACATTGCTTTCAGTCCAGAAAGGTGGGACAATTCTGAGTGGGGTTTGTCAGGGGTTTCCAGATTATGTGTCAATTCAAAGCGTTTCTGGTAATTGGTTAAAAGAGTTTATCTAAAGACTTGGAATCAATAGAGGGGGAGTGTCTGGTTTAAGATAAGGAGTTGGGAAACCAAGGTTCTCATTATGCAGGTAAAGCCTCCAGGTAGCAGGCTTCAGAGAGACTAGATTGTAAATGTTTCTTATCAGATTTAAAGAGTGTATTCTATCAGTCTTGAGTTCTATTTTTCAAAATAAATGCTGGTCAACTGTGCCTGAATTCCAAAAGGAGTAGGGTTTAATGAGGCATGTCTGAGCATTCATTCCTATAATGTCCTGAACTACTTCAGGTTTATTTTAGAATGCCTTTGGCCAAAGAAGAGGGATCCATTCAGTTGGTTGGGAGGGCTTAGAATTTTATTTTTGGTTTATGCTGTTCCTTGTCATCTGAAACCATCTGTGAATTTCTACATAAAGACCTGTTTTAAAGTACTGATTGGCATCACATCAAATATCTAGAATAGTTTGGGGAGTATTACTGCATTTATGACACAAAGTCTTCCCATCCATAAACATTGTATATTTTTTCATTTATTTTTCTGTCCTTTATAACTCTGATTATAAGGGTTATAATATTGTACTTAATATATAACTATCTCTTGTAATTTGATTCCTTACACTGATATTTCTTTTGTTGACACTTCAAATAATATCTTTTGAAATTATATTTTTGTTACTAAATAAGGATTCAAGTGATTGTTTTATGTTGATCTATCCAGCAATCTTTCTGAACTAGCTCAACAATAGAGCAATGTTTCTGAACTAGGTCAGTAATTTAGGATCAGATTGCTACAACTACCTCTATACTACTGTAGATGTCAATAATTTAGGACCAGATTGCTACAAATACCTCTTTATAGTAGTAAAAACATAGTGAATTATTTCTTTTTAAGAGTCTCATCAAATGATAAATAACTTTTAGGATAGAGAGAACCAAATGGGCTATAAAAAGCTGTGTGTGCGTTTGTGTGTGTGTGTGTGCGCGCGCGTGTGTGTGTGATGTGTACTTAAGTTTTATTTCTTCTTTCCAAATCTTAAATTATGCTCCTTTGCTGTATTTTAAATCAATGCCTATGACTTCCAGGACACCATTGTATAGAAGTAGTGAAGTGGCATCCTTTATTTGTTACAAATGTTAAAGAAAATATTTCTAATCATTTGACAAGAATTTATTAAATAGATTCATCAGGTTAAACACGCTTTTCTATTCCTAAAATTATAACTGCATATTGAAATTAATTAAATATTCTTTTTAAAGCGATTGACAACATTTTCCCATTAATAGGTCAGTATGGTGAATCACACTAGTATTCTAACTGAATTAAATAATGTCTATTTTTGAGAATGAACACTAATTGTAATATATTGAATTTTTGAGTCAATAATCAATAGATTTGGTTTGATTCTTCAAAATAAATTTTGTGTCTGTATTTCTAAGTGAAGTAATTACACAATTTTTCTTGCTTTGACTATCTTTCACTGAGTTTGGGTATTAAGATGACGTTGATTATATTACCTTGTCATTATAAATGTTAAATATTGTTATCATAAAATTGATACCTATTAGGCACCCAATCAGTTGCCCTTATGATTTTCTTTTGTCTAGATTTTCTTTTAAAAAAATGAGGCTAGCAAAACCTACTTTTCAGGCCGTTTGTTAGGATTAAATAAAATAGCATCTGTAAAGTGCCTAAGGCAGTGTTTGGTACATTAGAGGACTCATTAAATGCTAGCTCACTTGCCCTTTCCCCCTGGCTGTGTGTTTTTGAAACAGGGCAGAAAAGCCGTGGAATGCTTTTTCTGCAAAGCCAGCTTAAAATAGTCATCAACACTGAAGTCAGTGAATGTGTTTGGTTTCCATTCAAAATGTTACTTTCAGAAATACACACAGGGTTCATTTGCATAATCACTCTCCAGGCTAGAACCTGTCCCTGAGGGGTTATCATTATTTAAATCTAAGTCAGGTTATTATCGTTCCTCAAGCTGAGTTGCTTGGCTTTTCTTCCTTCCCTTTCCCCTCGCTGCTGCAGCTGTATCGCTCTGAATGGGAGCTTGACCAGAGCCTCCACTACAGAGAGATTTAGGGCAAAAGGCAGCCTGTCTAAGTGGAAACAGCCATGGGTTCTGGAGTAACAGATGTGGTTCAAATCCCGGCTCTACTTCTCACTGACTGGTACCTTGGCAGCATGACTTCACTACTTCTCAAAACCACAACTCCCTTTGCTCTAAATGGGAGTTCAGTCGTTGAGAAGTGTAATTAGTGTTTTACAGATTACATACACCATTTTAACTAAAGTATACCCTTTAATGAAATTAGTCCTCTTCTCTGCCTCCCTCTGTACATATGGATGAGTTAACACATCTCAGAAAGGAAAGACATATCAAAGGAAAGAGAATTGGCAGTGGGGAAAGGATAATCAGAGAGGTTCACTTATAGAGCAAAATCTTCTTACCTGTGAGAATCATTTTGCAAGGAAAAGAATAAACATGACAGTTCAAAGTCAAGGGACACAGCAGAGGAGAACATGAAATTTCTTATTAGATATTGAGTCAAGGAAGGCATAATAAGTGTCTATGGAGATAGAGAGAAAACCACTTGGCTATGGGGAGAAATGGAATGGTGATGCCAATTAGAAAAAAGAATGATACAACCTAAATATTTTGTGCATCTATTAAGTGAAGGCTATGTGATGGAAATAATGAAACCCAGAGGAAAGACACCACCTATGAGCTGTGTTCTGTGCTGTGTTCTTCGAACCAGAGAAGTAGATGATTTAATGCTCACTACTACCCCTTAGAGTAGGTCAGTTATCCGTGTTTATGTTAGGGTTAGCAAACTGAGTTTCAGACACCTTAAATAAGGAATGTGTCTAAGACTACCCAGCTAAATGGTGACTGAGTTGAATTCTAATTCAAGTCCAGCTAAATTGCAAGCATTCCTTACCCTTTCCTCTTGGGAATCTAACCACACTGGGTCTTCTACTTTCTAAGATTATAATGGCATGCCAGTATAGTTTACAAAATGTGCTTGTGTGCCAGCAAAGGTTTTCTAAAGGATATTTACAGCACACAGGCAGTCAGGAAAGGTGCTAATTTGATTGCAGTTTAAACTCAGTGTAGATTGTGGCCACTAAGGAGACATCTTACAAAAATAATGGAAATATGGTTTGTTATAAACAATGACATGCTTTCATCATCACACATATTGTGTTTCTCTCCACAGTCCACAGAAGGTTCTGGAGGACCATTTTACTACCAATTGATATGGTACTGAGCACCAGGAATAAAATGTATTTTACGTATATTGTGTGGAGAGCACACCTTTAGAGTATACTATTATATATATATATAATATCTATTATATACAAAATAAATATATATTTCATATATAATATATAAATGTGTATATATTTATTATATATAATATATAAATATATTATATATATGAATGTATATATAATAAATATATTAAATATATGACATATATATATATATATATATATATCCTGTACTCTAAAGGTGTGCAATCCAGCAAAGCCAGTAGTCATGTGAGCTATTTAAAGATACATTAATTAAGTAAAATTAAACATTCACTTTCTCAGTCTTCTTAGTCACATTTAAAGTGTACATTGGCCACAAATAACTAGTGTTTACTGAACTGAGCAAGGCAGCTATAGAACGTGTTTTTCTTCATAGAACAGTCTGTTGGACAGCCTGTGTCATAGGTTCCTAGTTCAGATTTGGCTTTGGGTTAAGATACTGACTGCCACCAATATCCCTAATACTTCCAGCTGCTTATCAGCAGATTCTAGGTTGTTTAACCTTTCTAGAAATCACATAAGAAAATAATGATGGATGAGGAGACCAAGGCTCAAAGTAGTAAAACAATTTACCCCAGGTCACTGTGCTAAGAAATAATGGCCTGGATCCAAATGCAAGCATGTGTGACTTAAGAGTCCAGGCTCTCAACATCAGGGTAATCCTCCGCACATCTAAAACACAGTGTGGCGCATGGGATCGTTGTACTGCATGCAAGTTATGTAGAAGTAGTACAGAAAGCTAGGATTGCTCAGAGAATTCTTCACCAAATAATGGATAATTAGAAGTTCTGAACCGTAAATGAGAATAGTTTGGGTGAACAAAATGAGGAAGAGAAGTGTAAACAGAGAAATAAAACAGCAAGATGTTCTGAGTTGCCTTTTCAAGCCAGTGCTATTTTACACATTTCTATTTTTTTTTTTTTAATTGAGACTCTCCAAAATGTATGTCTTAGCCATATAGTGTGTGCTTGGTATTGTGAATATAAATCTAAGTAAGAGGTTGACCGGTTCGCTGAAAGTTCAGAGTTTCTGGAGAACACAACTTGGAAAGGAAACAATTTGAAATAGCACTAGAGTAGGTTCTATTTTATATTAAAATCTGTTCATTCAATATTATGGCCATAGAATCTAGTAGAATCGATATTAAGGGAACTTGGAATGCCAACAAATCTTACTTTCTGTCCAGAGGAAGGATAGTTTTTTCTTAGTTCCTAATTGTACATTGTCTTGATTGATCTAGTAAAGTCAAATATACCTGTTCAAAGACCTGCCTTGAAAAAAATAAATTTTACTTAAAATGTTATCTCTTCCATTTACTTTGTGTGCAACTTTTGGGAAACTGAAAGAACCTTTTCAAATACTTTTCTAACGTTAGACATGTGAATATTAATATTTTTATGTAAGTGGTCTTGTGAATTTTTTATAAACTCATGTGTATTATATGTTTAGCATATTGTCCTGCCCATAGTATAAACTGAATAAGTTAGATCTCTTCAACTTTCTGGGAAATGAATGTATTTAAACAGTTCTAAATGTCAAAATTGTCTTTGTAAGTGACAAAGAGGCATATTTTGTCTTTATGGGATATTTCTTTCTCTTTTCTTCTTTCCTTACCATAATATCTTTTTCTTCAAAATCTCATAGTATTTCTAAATTATTATTGTCATTTTGTCACTTACCTGCCAATTTTAACATTTTAAACCAATACACAATAGAATGGAACTTCCATATAGTAATGCGTAATAATTACCTAAATAATTTTTTTGCATAATTCCTCTGTGCCCTCTTGATTGTAGAGTTAGCAAGTTATCCATTCAAATATTACTAGAAAAATAGTAAGCATAGCAAAATTTTATTTCTCATGCATTTTGCATTTTATGTGAAAAAAAATAAAAGCACTTTTAAAAAAGTAAACTGTCCAGGCCGGCTTCATCACAAAAGATTCTATTCCCAAAACCCTGTCAGTTTTCTACAGGTTCTGCATGACTCTACATTGAACATTCAAATGAGGTTACACAATGGCACTGCCGTGGAGGAAACTGCTTAGTTATCTCAATCCTCTCAAGATCTTTCACCTCATCCTTTCTGGTGACCTTAAGCCTGTCCTGATATTTCAAAAACAGAATTATTTCACTGAATCTCTGAGAGCAGAAAAGCTACATGTTTGCTCAAAAGAAACTGTTCATATTCAAAAATTAGTGGGTAAAATCAAATGTAATTTCTTTCTCAAGCCTTAATGTGGTTTCTCTGAAAAGCTACACCCTAACTATATTCCATACTTGGGTTTCACAGCATTAAATTTTTATGAGCTTAATTTTCATTAGTTTTTTAAACTCAAGCAGCAATTTCAGTAACAGTATATGTGCTTCATAAACAACAAATGCATATGCATAATGTTGTTTAATCAGAAAAGCTAAAAAGTTAAATTTTCTGTGATCCTTTCTGAAAGGAATATTCCTTAGAACAGTAAAACTTTAAGAATTTTATTGTGCCTGATGGTTGCTTTTTTTTCTTGTACTATTCAATGATATTACATTTAGCGTTAAAGGACTTAATTAATCCAAAACTAATTATGTAACTAGAATATATTCCCTGAAATTTACTAACATTATAATACATTTACAAATATGGCTTATACTAGAAAATAATGCTAAGTTACAGTTGACTTTATTAATTCTCATCAATGAAAACAATCTGCATAAGTAACTTCCCTCTTATTCATAAATAGCCTGTATTTTCATATTGCCAGCTTATTTATTTAGTTACTGATAGCTTGGGTAACAAAAAAGAGCATGGCCCATCTATTGTTTTCCTAGAAAGTTTCAAATCCTTCTTTACAACAGACATTCTTAACAGCATTGTGAAATAACCCATATGGATTCTGGCTGCAGTTTTCTGCCAGGAAATGTGAGACTGCATAACATAGAATTCTCAGCTATTGAGCAGCTTTCCTTTCCTCGGTTCCATTCTTTCTTCCATTTGGGCTACTAAAGCCATTTCCCACACATTAGTTATACCTTGCACTATGGTGAGCAACTGTTCACAGATAACTTATGTGTACAGATAATTTCTGTGATGGATTCCTTTGAAGAAGAAGTACATTTTAAACAGAAGAGAGTAGCGGAGAGATAAAATGCTCATGGGGAATCAAAGATCACTTTTATAGGAGCCTTAAATGCCTCTGCAAGGTCCTTTTCCCATCAAGTCCTCACAGAGGAATGGTACTGCCATCTGCCCAAGTGGCTCCACTGAGCCTATGTCTACTTTGAATAAACTCTAGTACAACTCCCCTAGAAAAGGCAAAGTACAGTGTGATTGCAGACTAAATAATTATAACTACTGCCCTGAGATGTCCCTTGACAAATCTGAGGTATTAATTGATATGAATTCTCATTTAATCCTTTGCCTCTATGTGCAGAATTACTTTATCTTACATCTTATTAGAAGAACTAATATCTGAAGTTCATTTAAAAGTAAATAATTCATTCTCATTGAAAAAATACAAAAATCAACTTTATTAGAGAGACATATATGAGACTAAAGAAATCAACTAACCTGGCCTGGATTATCTAGTTTTCTGTCTCTATCTAGCTTTATCTAGCCATACTAAATGGCGTACCTAACAACAATGGATAGATAGAACTTTTCACATCAACTAAATCAAGTTTTTTTTTCAAGTGAAAAATAGATATTATGTGATTTCTTCAATGTCAAATTCTAACTGGCCACAGACTGTTCTGGATATGTGAATTCTAGCCCCAAATGAAGGAGGAAAGGAGGACAGGAGTGAAGTAGTGTGAAGAAATTAAGGGACTTAATTGGAGGACACTATGTGAGGCCTATAAGAATTAAAGTGATAATATGTGAACATGTCTGCAAATGTAGGATTATTAGAATATTCTGGAAATACATTCTTAAATTTTAAGTCAGTTTGGATTTATGGTGACATTGTGGATACAGTGGAGAGAGCCTGATATACTCCACAGCCAGTTTACCCTAAGAATAACACCTTAAAATAGTATGGTACATTTAGTTGCCATATCATCGTAGTCTTGTTTGAGTGCTATGGTTTTTCAAACTTTCCTTGTTTTTCATGACCTCGGCAGTTTTGAGTAATACTGCTTAGGTATTTTGTAGAATCCTCCTGCACTGAGAATTTCCTGATGCTTTTCTCATGATTAGACTGGAGTAATTGATCTGGGGAGGAAGACCACAGAAATTATATTTTCACCACATCTTATACAGTCAATATGACTAATCACTGTTGGTTTTGACCTTGATCGTCCGATTGAGATAACATTTGTCAGGTTTTCTGAATGCAACGATAACTCTATTCCCAACCTTTGATGTAGTATTCTTTGAAAGAAAGTAATGATGAGTAGCGCACACTGAAAGATCAGAGTCATGCTTCACCTTCTTGTTGGAGGTATGGACATGAATTACTTGGGATTCTTTTGCAGAGGAGATTATCTATTTCTTCTTGAGTCAGTTTTGGTAGTATCTGTCTTCATAGAGATGTGTCAAATTTATGTTAATTGTCTCATTTAGTAGCATATTCCATTATAATCCTTTGTGTAAGAACAGTAGTAACATCACCTAATTTCTCATCCTAGCAATTTGACTTTTGTTTCTCATTTTTTTTCCTGTCAATTTAGCTAAAGCCTTGTCAATTTTGTTAATCTTTACAAAGAATACTCTTTTGAATTCACTCTTTTTCCCTAATGTTTTTCTATTCTCTATTACATTAATTTCTGATTTAATTTTTAAGAAATTTCCTTCCTTATGCTTAAGGCTTAGACTTCTCTTATTTTTCCAGTTTCCTGAAGTTGAAACTTAGATTATTGGTTTTGGTTCTTTCCCTCTTTTTTCCTACTACTGTATATGCATTTATGATATACACTTTCCTCTAAACACTTTTCATTGCCTTGCACAAGTTTTGTTAAGTTGCATTTTAATTTTCACTAAATTCAAAGCATGTTTTAAAGTCACTTGAGACACCTTCTTCACCCATGTGTTGCATAGAACTATGTTGTTTAATCTTCAAATATTTGTAGATTGTCCAGCTATGTTTCTATGACTTTTTACTTTGCATTGTTAGGTGCATACACATTTAGGATTATTTCATCCTCTCTGAGAACTGATCCCTTTATCATTATGTATGCCCTCCTTTATTCCTTATACTCTTCTTTGTTCCAAAGCCTGCTTTGTCTGAAATTTAAAAAGCCATTTGAGCTTTCTTTTGATTCATGTTAGCACGGTAATTTTTCTCCATTATTTTGCTTCTAACCAATCTAGGTCTTTATATAAAGTTGGATTTCACTTTTACTCTTGTACAGTTGGGTCTTATTTATTTATTTATAAATTTTTATCCAGTCTGATAATCTCTCTTTTGTAAAACATGCATTTGGGACATTTACATTTAAAGTAATGATTGATATTGCTGCAACTGTATGTGCCAGAATCCTAAATTTCTTTTGATAACTTTGTTTTCGTCTCTGTTCTTAAATTTTGGCTTTCCACATTGTTCATCTTCGGGGAGCATCTGTGTCTTAAAACTCCTTCAGCTGTAATGCACTGCAACCTCATTGGTATAGTGGTAAGGCACAGAGGTGGTGAAACATTCTATGTGTCTTTTAGTGAGCTTGTGTACCTGGGCTGTAACCTTCACAGGTGTTTTGCACCTTCGGCCCTTGGGTTAGACAGGAAGTCTAGAGTTAACTGGAATTGAATAAATGACTTTCTCCTAGATGGAATAAGATTGTGGTGAATTCTTTCCCTTGGAATTTTCATAGAGTCCAGGCTTGGGTCATGGAGAATGATTGGCCATATTTTATTTAGATTTCTCTTCTCCCCCCTTCCATGATGGGCTCTTAGTTCTTCAGTGTCACAGCCTATTGAGGTCCCCGGTGGTAAGACTCACGAATATGTGGGGGCCTTCCTAAGAACTCAGCTCCTAGGAGCTTCTCACTTTCCTGATAGGCCTTACTCAGTTTCTAGTCATTTCTCAAAATTGACAGTTTAATGTTCTTACCAGTTATGGCTACAGAATCTTCTGCTCCAGTTAACCAGATCTAATGACTGTCCCTGTCTCTCCAGGTGTTAGGGTAACAGTTTGCCATGTGATTTCTTTTTTTTTTTTTTTTTTTTTTTTTTTTTTTGAGACGGAGTTTCGCTCTTGTTACCCAGGCTGGAGTGCAATGGCGCGATCTCGGCTCACCGCAACCTCCGTCTCCTGGGTTCAGGCAATTCTCCTGCCTCAGCCTCCCGAGTAGCTGGGATTAC
>CAUYOR010042170.1:0-11564 GCA_963573925.1 Callimico goeldii | reverse complement strand
TAGCTGGGATTACAAGCACGCGCCACCATGCCCAGCTAATTTTTTGTATCTTTAGTAGAGACGGGGTTTCACTATTTTGACCAGAATGGTCTCGATCTCATGACCTCGTGATCCACCCGCCTCGGCCTCCCAAAGTGCTGGGTTTCACCATGTTAACCAGGATGGTCTCGATCTCTTGACCTCGTGGTCCACCCGCCTCGGCCTCTGAAATTGCTGGGATTATAGGCGTGAGCCACCGCGCCCAGCCACACAAAGGTATTTGTTTATTTCTTTCCATCTCAATATGATATAAATCTCCTCGTCTCTTTGGAACTCCTTCAGCATTATTAAGTTTTATGGAAGGAAACAATGTTCTAAGTTTGTTTCCATTGGCTCTGTCCTTCACTTCCAACAGGGAGCATAAATGACTATCCCAAAAAGGGCCATCAAGAGAGAAATTAAACCATATCTCAATAATAAGAATATTCTATTTTTGGCTGGGTGTGGTAGCTCATGCCTGTAATCCCAGCACTTTGGGAGGCCGAGGCAGGCGGATCACCTGAGGTCAGGAGTTTCAGACTAGCCTGGCCAACATGGTGAAATCCTGTCTCTACTAAATACAAAAAAAAAGATTGGCCAAGTGTGGCAGTGTGTGTCTATAGTCCCAGCTACCTAGGAGGCTGAGGCACGAGAATCACTTGAACCCGGGAGGTGGGGGTTGCAGTGAGCCGAGATGCACCACTGCACTCTAGCCTGAGCAGCAGAGTGAGACTTAGTCTCAAAAAATATATAAATATTTTTTTCTTTATCCCTTCCCCCACTCTCAATGTATTCTTGCTGTCAGATGGCCTCCACTGAATCAAACATTTAAAAAATGCTCTCCTGTTTCTCCCAATGCATTAGAATGCCATCACATTTCTGAGTGTAGATCATGTCTGCTTCATTCCAGGTGTTTCACATCTGGTGCTAATCCTGCAGTGACCACCGTAATAAAGTAGGAGGTGCCTTTGCCTGGCTTTCATCCTAACCATTCTCCAAAGGGCTCAATGAAAACTTGGACTTGGAATGTGAAAGCTGTTTAGTTTTTAAGGAGAAGGTTTAAACGAGGAGGCAGTTTGAAGAAGCAATGAAAATCACAGCTTAGGACATCATATACCACAACAGGGCTTCATTTCCTTGGAATCACAGAAATTGCCATCCATTTTTATTTTGTGTTACATGGAAAATATTAGCCTTCATTGGTAACACTTTCAAGCAAAAAAAAAAAAAGTATGTAGAGATATGATTTTATTTTTTGTTTCTAAGTTAAAAAAAAGAATAGCTATTTTTTGTTTCTAAGTCTAAAAACAGAAGAGCTAAAGTGATTTGTACTGAAAAACTGATGATCACTTGGAGAACACCCACGATTCTTGACACAATTGTCTTTTCCTATGGTCATTCACTCTAGACCACAAAAGGCAGCAAAAAGCACATTCTAACAGCTGTGATAGAGTCAGATGCTTCCATTTACAGCAAGTCCACAACCATGGCAAATAACAGTGAATTCCAAGTCAGCCGTAAAAATCAGAGCTAAGCCCCTAGAGCTTACCAAGAATCAGAGGCAGTGGTATTTTTATTTCTCTCCACCCTTTTATCTCTAGAACAATACGTGCTGAAGAAAGAATTAAAGGAAGCAAGAAAACAACAAGAGTGGGACATTGTAAAAAATATATATGTATGTGTAAATATATAATTTTTATTTATCTAGTTGTGGCTTTTCCAGATTATCTTGCTAGAGATTTATCTACCTTCCAAATAAGCCTTGAAGTGCTAAATTATAGTTTTAGAGAGGTTTCCCCCCTCAAATTTACCAAACTCCTAAAATATTATTCTTTTAATCTGACTAAAAATAGGCCAGTCCCAGAGACTCAGGCCTATAATCTCAGCATTTTAAAAGGCCAAAACAGGAGAACTGGTGGCACCAAGAGTTCTGGACCAGACTGGGCAACATAGTGACACACTGTCTCTGCAAAAAGTAAAAAATTAGCCAGGCATACTGGTGTACGGTTACTTAGGAGGCTGAGGTTGGGGGATCACTTGAGTCCAGGAAGTCGAGGTTACAGTGAGCTGTGATTTCACCACTGCACTCTAGCCTGGGCCACAGAGTGAGACCCTGTCTCCAAAAAAAAAAGACTAAACTAAAACCTTTCAAATGATTTTCATTAATTTTATTTATTTTCATGTTACTGTATGATTCGGGTATTTGTGTTTTTGTTTTTTTTACTCTTTTTTTTTGGAGATAGGGCCTCACTCTGTTGCTCAGGTTGAAGTGCAGTGGCATGATCATGGCCCACTGCAGCCTCAACCTGCTGGACTCAAGTGATCCTCCCACTTCAGCCTCCCAAGTAGCTGGGACCACAGGCAACACCACCACCGTTGGCTAATTTTTTATTTTTTTTGTAGAGACAGTTTTGTTATGTTGCCCAGGCTGGTCTCAAACTCTTGGCCTCAAGAGATCCTCCAGCCTCAGCCTCCAAAAGTGCTGGGATTACAAAAGTAAGCCACTGTGCTTAGCCAGTCATATACTTTTAACTCTTAAGTTTGATGACTTTTAAATCTGTTTTCATGCCAAGCTTTCTGGGGAACATATGACTGCCACACAACATAAACAAATGTGGCATAAGTAAATGTGGCAGCCATATATGGCACAATAGAGGTGATATGGCTGAAGAAGAGGATTCAGGAAAACAAGGATTACATTAACAGAATGATGATTGAATGAGTAGATGTAAGGCAATTTCAAACAGCTTGCCAAAGGAAAGCCTCATTTTTCCATTTTCTTGTACAGTATCTAATTTCTGGTTCCTCATTTCCTCAGTCGTCTGATAATTATGAAATTCTAAATAAAGTGTCATCTTTCTTGCAACAAGTCAATGAGCAGAAAGCTCCCATCAACAGTGCAGATATTTCCTAAAGCTCCTGCTGATTATTTCCTGAATATCTACCCCACAAACCATACGGAAAGTTCTTTGGGAACAAGAATTTGAGAACAAGAAACCAACTCCACCCCATGACAAATTCAGCTTTTGTGTGTGTTCATGCATGTGTGTATGTATTTAAGAAGAGGATTAAGAAGTATAATAATATGCAACTGACAGTAATGAGTTACCACAAATTTGCATTTTATTGCCAACTCAAGATTGAAATGTAGTTCTTTCTCAGTGCTGTAGTACAAATGTGGTAAAAATGGTACAAATATGGGAAAAAATTCCTCCTCATTGTGTATTTGTAACTACAGCTGCAGTAAAAGTGTTTTTGCATACCTTACCAGAGATTTATGCCAACCGAATCACCAAATACACTATTATAATTAGGGCATTCCTCCCCCAATTTAAAATAATTCCACCTTTATTCTGCATGCCACCCTTACAGTAATAATAAAATACAAAGGTACAAAGGCAAACTTGTGAAAATAAAAAATTCTATAGGTTACTAAGTCTCCAGGTACATAACTAAGCCTAAACTTATCTACTAATAAAGTAACATTACAGAGAAGTTTGTTTTAAACACTCTTATAACCTACCAAAAATTATAGATATTCCAACTTTTGCAAAAAACTCCCATCTTCTGCATTGTTTGTTTCAATTATTCAGGGCAATCCATGCTGATAATCACACAGTCCCCAGTTGCTGAGTAAAAGTGATGCTTAATTAGCCAGCAGGAAAGATCGATTAAGATCCAGCAGGGCATCTCATGAGGTTCTCTCACATTCCTGAATGGAATAGATTCTGGCTGTGCCCTTCTGAAGGATAAAATTCTCTGCTTCTATGGAGTTTCAATGAGGTTTTTAGAGTAGATACTAAGAATGGTCAGCCACGCAAATTAAATCCCAACCATAACCCTGCAGATGCTATTCCTTATCTAAGAATACTCAGTTTAAACTTTCTGAATCACATTGCCACCAGGTTTGAAAAGATTAAAGGAACACTCACTTATCCCTTGCTCTCATTCAGTTACCCATTTCAAGCAATAGGTGGTCAGGAAATATATTATAAAGGGAAATTTTTATTTCTTCTTCCCCTAACCAAATGTTTGTATCTGTTAGATGCTCATATTCTAAAATGCACAAATTAGGCCAGGGCCTCTTATTTAAAAAAAAAAAAAAAAAAGAACATAATATTTCAACCCAGTCCAAGAATAAAACATCCCAATATGGTCAAAGAATCACCTTGATGAGTCTCATTTAAGTTTTCTATGAGGGAAGGAGATGTGGAAGTAAAATAGTACCAAAAATCATAATGAACATTATCTCGTACTGCCTAACATCTTTTAGTTAATAATTTGGACAAGCATAAATGTTTAGCTTTCATTATTTTTTTAGTTAAATGCAAAAGTGGTCAATAAAGGCTCACATAAAAATTTAAAGCTAAAAGCAGAATTATTACCTCAAGATACACACGTAATTATCAAAACATTTTTATTTTGGTAAACTATACTAATTATACTTGCCTGCCTCTAATTCAATTCAGCAAATATTTACTAAGTTTCTACCAAGTATAAAGAACTATGATAGGTATGTCTTACTTAGTGACTTTATTTTACTGGTTATAAATTGTTTTAAAGCTTATGAAGAAGATTCATGGAACTAGTTTATACAAACCTAGCTTTGATTTGCTGAAAGCCCCGTAGAATATGGTCTCTGTGATCCCTTGCAACAGCGCTGAGGTTCTCATTTCGCAAACCTTCTGCCAGGAACTCTTCAGCATCTAAAAGAAAAGAAAAGTTGATAAAACAGAAAAGATGTACTAAGGAGAAAGGAAAATCAGAAGGATTAAGAAATGAGTATTGTTTTCTTTTTAAAAATGTTATAGTTGTAGCACAATGTGAATGTGCTCAATGCCACAGAACTGTATACTTTATAATAGTTGAGATGGCAAAATTTATATCATGTATATTTTACCAGAATAAATAATAATTAAAATTTTATATACGCCTGTAGATGAAATGTTCTAATAATCCAAGACCTTGCTATGAACTTATAAAACTGTCACATATATTAACCACAAGAAATAACTGTTTTCTAAATAATTTTAAATAAACATTTATATATTAATTATCACTGATGGCAGAGGATAAACTGTCAATTTTTTTTTTTTTTTGGAGATGGTGTCTTGCTCTGTCACCCAACCTGGGGTGCAGTGACATGATCTTGGCTCACTGCAACCTCTACCTCCCTGGTTCAAACAATTCTTCTGCCGCAGCCCCCTGAGTAGCTGGGACTACAGGCGCACGCTGCCACGTCTGGCTATTTTTTTGTATTTTAGTAGAGACAGGGTTTCAACATGTTGCTCAGCTGGTTTCAAACTCCTGAGCTCAGGCAATCCACCCGCCTCAGCCTCCCAAAGTGCTGGGATTACAGGCGTGAGCCACTGCACCCGGCCTGGGCTATCAATTTC
Organism: Callimico goeldii; assembly: GCA_963573925.1. Classification (NCBI taxonomy): domain Eukaryota; kingdom Metazoa; phylum Chordata; class Mammalia; order Primates; family Cebidae; genus Callimico; species Callimico goeldii. Next base: position 6,150 of record CAUYOR010042170.1, on the reverse strand, counting down.
ATAGACATGTAAATATTATGAATAAGTCACAGAAGGTCATAGACCAATAGAAGCTAGCAAGAAATACCAATAAATAGGGCCAAAATAAAAAATAGAGCTAAACTGCAAAAATCAACAACAAAAGGGCAAGCATTCAAAGAGGAAACATTAATTAAAAGATACGTAATCAATGAAAATGATAATATAACTAAGTGAAGGAACCTACATGGGAAAGAAAAATGTCTTCAAGAGATGGGAACTGCAATTAATGTGAACGTATATTATAAAATAGAGACATGAGCTGGGCATGGTGGCTCACACCTGTAATCCCAGCACTTTGGAAGGCTGAGGGAGGCAGATCACCTGAGGTTAGAAGTTTGAGACCAGCCTGACCAACACAGAGAAACCCTGTCTCTACTAAAATTACAAAATACAAAATTAGGCGCATGCCTGTAATCCCAGCTACTTAGGAGGCTGAGGCAGGAGAATCGTTTGAACCCAGGAGGTGGAGGTTGCAGTGAGCCAAGATAGCACCATTGCACTCCAGCTTGGGCAACAAGAGCGAAACTCCATATAAAAAAAAAAAAACATAGGGACATGATGGAAATACATAATATGAAACAAATCATGTTATGTTGAAGGAAGAAACTGGGTGGCCTATAAATTTTCAAAGACAAAATACATTGTTAATGATTACAATTGCCAAAAATACCAGCTACACATTTTATTCTGCACAAAAGGTTTGTCATCTCCCAAAAGCATATAAATAATATAGTTAAAATTTTCCACCTCCAAAAATTGTGCCTGTAATATGAAACTGTATCATATATATCAGGGGTCCCAACCCTGGGCCACAGTACAGGAACCTTATTTCCTCAGTGATCTGATAATTATGAAATTCTAAATAAAGGGTCACATGGTAGAAGGTAAGCAGCAGGTGAGCAAATGAAGCTTCATCTGTATTTACAGCTGCTCCCCATCACTTGCATTATCACCTGAGTTCCACCTCCCGTCAGATTGGTGGCAGCACAGATTCTTATAGGAGCACAAACCCTATTGTGAACTGTACATGTGAGAGATCTAGGCTTTGTGCTCCTTATGAGAATCTAATGCCTGACGATCTGTCACTGTCTCCTGTCACTCCCAAATGGAACCACCTAACTGCAGGAAAACAAGCTCAAGGCTCCCACTGATTCTACATTATGGTGAAATGTGTAACTTTTTCATTATCTATTACAGTGTAATAATAATAGAAATAAAGTACCCAATAAATGTAATGCTCTTTAATCATTCCAAAATCATCCTCTCACTCCCAGTCCATGGAAAAATTGTCTTCCACAAAACCAGTGCCTGGTGCCAAAAAGGCTGGGGACCCCTGATACATACTATCAAAATAAATCACATATGCAATAGATGGAATGCAGAGCTTGGATGTTGATGGTGGTCCTTTGTGAAATATTCAATTTCCAGAACTTTGTATCACATCAAAAGATACATTATATTTAAAATTTTGTTTTATATTCATATCATTTAACAACACCAAAAAAAAAATTCCAAATAGCCATCACTGGGACTTTCGATGAGACACAAAGTCCTGGAAATTGAATATTGCACAAGGGACTACCATCAACATCCAAGCTCTGCATTGCATCTATTGCATATGTGATTTAATGGGTTCCACTAGGGTCCTCTGAATGTTAAAGAATGAGGAAATGCGAAGCTAAATTAAAAGGCAAAAATAAATGGCATCTAAGATTCAATTTATGTAATATATCATAATAATACAATAAAGGAAAAGAACCACATGATCATCTCACTAGACACAGAAAAAGCATTTAACAAAATTCAACAGTCCTTCGAGATAAAAATTCTCAACAAACTGGGAATAGAAGGAAGCTACCTTAAACTAATAAAAAGCATCTACACAAACCCACAGCTAACATTGTACCTAATTATTAAAGACTGGCCGGGCATGTTGGTTCATGCCTATAATCCTAACCTTTTGGGAGGCCGAGGCAAGAGGATCACCTAAAGCCAGGAGTTTTGAGACAAGTCTAGGTGACATAGAGAGATCCCATCTCTAAAAAAAAAATTTTTTTTTAAATTGGCTGGGTATAGTGGTGCATGCCTGTAGTCTTAGCTACTCAAGGTGCAAGTGGGAGGATCACTTGAGCCTGGAAGTTTGAGGCTACAGTGAGCCATGACTGTGCCACTCTAGCCTGGGTGACAGAGGAAGATTCTGTCTAAAAAAAAATAATAATAATTTAAATATTTTATGTATTCCCTATCAAAATCCCAGCTGGCTCACGCCTGTAATCCCAGCACTTTGGGAGGCAGAGGTGGGTGGATCACCCGAGGTCAGGAGTTTGAGACCAGTCTGACCAACATGGCAAAACCCCATCTCTACTAAAAATACAGAAAAGTTAGCTGGGCATGATGGTGGGTGCTTGTAATCCTAGCTACTCAGGAGGCTGAGGTAGGAGAATCCCATGAACCCAGGAGGCAGAGATTGCAGTGAGCCCAGAGAGAGCCACTGTACTCCAGCCTGGGCAACAGAATGAGACCTTGTCTAAAAAAAAAAAAAAAAAATCTAGATCACTGTGGTCAATATGGTTTAAAACTTATAAAAATATTAATATGAAAAATAATTCTTATGGTGAGACAACATAAAAAATGTAAAAACAGCCTAATTCCCAGTTAGAAAATGAATAGAGAGGAAAATATATACGAAATTACATGTTTACATAGTGTCAATGGATACGACTCCATCCTTGTCAGTGATAATTAAAGACAGTGGGTTTAACTATGATTTTTCAAAGTGCAAATCTAATAAAAGTAGAATTAAAGGTTTTTTAAAAAAAAATTCAATATAGGCCAGGCGCGGTGGCTCAAGCCTGTAATCCCAGCACTTTGGGAGGCCGAAGCGGGTGGATCACGAGGTCAAGAGATCGAGACCATCCTGGTCAACATGATGAAACCCTGTCTCTACTAAAAATACAAAAATTAGCTGGGCATGGTGGCGTGCACCTGTTGTCCCAGCTACTTGGGAGGATGAGGCAGGAGAATTGCTTGAACCCGGGAGGCAGAGGTTGCAGTGAGCTGAGATCACGCCATTGCACTCCAGCCTGGATAACAAGAGCGAAACTCCGTCTCAGAAAAAAAAAAAAAAAGAAAGAAAAAGTACCAAAAGAGTAGCAGCTAAAAAGTTCCCAAATTTGGTGAAAAATACTAATACACAGATTCAAGAAGCTCAGTGAACCCCAAAAAGAATAAATATAAAGAAAACTGAACATAGGCACCTAGGTGCTTTATAATCAGACTGCTGAAAACCAAAGATAAACAGACAATTTTCAAGGCAGTCAGAGAAAATAACCCTTTACATAGAAGAAAATAATGATATGACAGAGTTGAGTTTTCATCAAAACTAATGGAGGCCAGAAGACACTCGAATGACATATTTACAGCACCGAAAGGAAAAAGGAAAAAAAAACTGGCAACCCACAATTCTATATACAGTGCCAGTAGCCATCAGAATATGAGGACAAAACAAAGACATTTTTCAAATCAACAAAAACCGAGAACTTTTTTTTGCTAGGAAACCTGCACTAAAATAAATCAAAAGGAAGTTCACCCGGCTGAACCTAACTGACACTAGAAGGAAACTGAGATCTACAGAAATACCAAAGCATTAAATATATGAGTAAATATGAAACATTATCACTTAAGACTGCATCGTGCAGTTCATAACATATGTACATGTAAAGATATGACAACAATTGTACAGAGGATGAGAAAAGGAGAGTAAATGAAATTTCTTTAGAAATATGATAGTAACTCTAAGTGAACTGTGATAAGAAATATAACATAATCACTAGAGCAACCCTAACAAAGAAGTATAAATTTTATAAATAAAGAGGTATAAAATAAAGAGGTATAAATTTTAAAAATAATAAAGTAATTTAATTGAATACTAAAAAGCATTTGATTAATTTTTTTTTTTTGAGACAGAGTCTTCCTCTGTCACCAGGCTGAAGTGCAGTGGTACAATCTCGGCTCACTGCAACTTCTGCGTCCTGGGTTCAAGCAATTCTCCTGCATCAGCCTCCCGAGTAGCTGGGACTACAGGTATGCATCACTATGCCCAGCTATTTTTTGTATTTTTAATAGAGATGGGGTTTCACAATGTTGGCCAGGATGGTCTTGATCTCCTGACCTCGTGATCCACCCACCTCAACCTCCCAAAGTGCTGGGACTACAGGCGTGAGCCACCACACCTGGCCTTAATTAATTTTTTAAAAGAAAGGCTAGTGTAACCAAAAAAAATGTGACCATTGGAAAACAAGTGGTAAAATGGTAAACCCTATATCCATTCATAGCAATATTATATTAGATGCAAATAAACTAAACACTCTCATTAAAAAGCAGAGAATGTCTGACTGAATAAAAACTCAAGATCCAATTATACACTGTCTACAAGAGATACACTTTAAATATAAAGACACAGGCTGAAAGTGAAAAAAAAAACCACCAGAAAATAATATAGTATGCAGGGAGAGAGATCCAAGATGGCTGATTACTAGCAGCTCAGGATTGTAGCTCCCAGTGAAAGCACAGAGAACAAGAGGATGCCACACTTTCAGACAAATTTTTGTTGCTCACAGACTAGGAGATTCCCAGCAGAGGAGCCCCACGGGTCGCCAGTGCGACTCTTGTGGCTGGCGCGGCAGTTTTGCCAGTGCCTCGGCGCGGAGATTCTTGGTGCAGAGTAAACGGGACTGGGTCCCCTTTTGGTTGATGTTTGAGCTCCAGGAAGGCAGAGTTGCCTATTCAGGTGATTGAAAAAGGGACTCAAGAAGGAAGCCAGACTGGAGATTCCCGGGCAGAAAAGCACCACAAATCTTAACGCTGCTGTTTTAGCCGGCACAGTGGGTTGCTCAGATTCTGTGCTGGGTATCAACAAGTTGGACGTCCACTTGGAGACCTAATTTGAAAGTCGGTAATTACAAAGACGACAGGTGGATAAATTTACAATGATGGGAAGAAACCAGTGTAAAAAGGCTGAGAATACCCAAAATCAGAATGCCTCTCCCTCTACAGGGGATCACAGTTCCTCATCAACAGGGAACAAGGCCTGATGGAGAATGAGTGCATTCCAATAACAAAATTAGGCTCAGAAGGCGGATAATAAGAAATTTCTGTGAGTTAAAAGAACATGTTCTAGCCCAATGTAAAGAAACTAAGAACCTTGAAAAAAGGTTTGACGAAATCCCAATGAGAATAGACAATCTAGAAAGGAATATAAGTGAATTAATGGAGCTGAAGAATACAATATGAGAACTCCGCGAAGTATGCACAGGTTTTAACAGTCAAATTGATCAAGCAGAATAAAGTATATCAGAGGTCGAAGACCAACTTAATGAAATGAAATGAGAAGACAAGATTAGAGAAGAAAGAGTAAAAAGGAATGAGCAAAGTCTCCAAGAAATATGGGACTATGCGAAAAGACCTAATTTACGTTTGATAGGTGTACCTGAATGTCATGAAGAGAATGAATCCAAGCTGGAAAATATTCTTCAGCATATTATTCAGGAAAACTTTCCTAACCTAGTAAGGCAGGACAACACTCAACTCCAGGTAATACAGAGAACACCACAAAGATATTCCTCGAGTAGAGCAACCCCAAGACATATAATCGTTAGATTCGCCAGGGTTGAAATAAAGGAGAAAATTTTAAGGGCAGCTAGAGAGAAAGGTCAGGTTACCCATAAAGGGAAGCCTATCAAACTCACATCAGATCTCTCAGCTGAAACCCTACAAACTAGAAGAGAGTGGAGGTCAACATTCAATACCTTCAAAGAAAAGAATTTTCAACCCAGAATCTCATATCCAGCCAAATTAAGCTTTATAAATGAAGGAAAAATAAAATTTTTCATGAACAAGCAAGCACTCAGAGATTTCATCACCACCAGGCCTGCTTTACAAGAGCTTCTGAAAGAACCACTATACATAGAAAGGAACAACCAGTATCAGTCATCCCAAAAACTTACCAAAAGGTAAAGAATATCTCCATAATGAAGAATCTATATCAACTAATGGGCAAAATAGCCAGCTAGCATTAAACGACAATATTAAACTCACAAATATCAATATTAATCCTAAATTTAAATGGAT
>CAUYOR010042165.1:0-21677 GCA_963573925.1 Callimico goeldii | reverse complement strand
TGTTCTCATTTTTCATCACCCGCCTATGAGTGAGAATATGCGGTATTTCATTTTCTGTTCTTGTGTCAGTTTGCTGAGAATGATGTTCTCCAGATTCATCCATGTCCCTACAAACGACACGAACTCATCATTTTTGATTGCTGCATAATACTCCATGGTGTATATGTGCCACATTTTCCCAATCCAGTCTATCATTGATGGGCATTTGGGTTGGTTCCAGGTCTTTGCTATTTTAACAGTGCTGCAATGAACATTCGTGTGCATGTGTCCTTATAGTAGAATGATTTATAGTCCTTTGGATATATACCCAGTAATGGGATTGCTGGGTCGAATGGAATTTCCATTTCTAAGGCCTTGAGGAATCGCCACACTATCTTCCACAATGGTGAACTAGTTTACACTCCCACCAGCAGTGTAAAAGTGTCCCTACTTCTCCACAACTCTTCATTACTCTTTGTCTGCCCAGAGTGATTAGGGTAAGTGTCCCTATGAGGGACGTTCACCTGGGAAGCAGCAGAGGCGGCGTCGGCGTCGGAGGCGCAGACGTGGAGGCGGGGCTTCGTAGGATGTTGGCAGGACACGGGGGTCTTTACGCCTGCTCAGTTCTGCTGTCACCACCCATCAGGGATGGATCTCAGCCCTGGGGGCTCCTGCATTAAAGGGCCACTGTCAGGAGCGCGTTCATTTACTGTGTAAGAATTCAAACTCAAAGAGCAAGCTTCGTCAGAAGTGCTCAGCAAGTATAAAGTCACTGAGGCTGGGAGCATCTCTGTGGCTCACGTCACTTACAAAAAGTCATAAAAAACCGCTGCCCAGCTGAATACAAAGCAAATTGCCTCCTTTTGGTGTTTCCTGAGCTGGGTCTGTTTTAAAAATCATCGTTCTTATGTAATAGTGTCACATGACGATTGTTTATACAAGAAAAAAAATCTTAAAATTTCCTTTAAATTAAAAAAAGAGATATAAACTATGAGCGTCTTATAGCCCCCCTTTTTATAAGTATAATATTGAGACTCGTGAGATTTTTATCTTAAAAAGATGTCGAGTTTTACATTCAATCTATACATGAAAACCAAGTGATTTTTCTCCAAGAACTTTTATAAATAAAAGTGAGTAAAGGGGCCAAGTGTGATGGCTCACACCTGTAATCCCAGCATTTTGGGAGGCCCTGGAGAATTGCTTGAACCTGGGAATTTGAGATCAGTCTGGACGGTATAGTAGAGCTCTGTCTCTACACAAAATAAAAATAATTATCTGGGCGTGGTGGTGCGCCCCTGCTGTCCCAGCTACTCAGGAGGCTGAGGCAGGAGAATCTCGTGAGGGCAGGATGCCAGTGCTGCAGTGAGCTATGATCACGCTAGTGTACTCCAGTAGGGTGACAGACTCTGTCTCAGAAACAACAAAAAGCTGGGTGAAGGGACTGAGGTTCTCGCCTAAATTTAGAACAGCCTCAGGAGTTGTTTCTTGCTCTGTTTCTTCCAATCCTTTGTCCTGGGGAATAAGTACAGTAACAAGTTAAGGTTCTCTGGCTCATTAAAATGTTTGTGAAAAGAAATCTTGGGGCCCCAAAATCACTAAGATAAAGGAACAAGTCAAGCTGGGTACTGTTTAGGGCAAACCTGCCTCCCATTCTATTGAAAGTCACCCACCTGCTCGTTGAGATAAATGCATGTCTGGTTGCCTTATTTAGACAGGCTAAACAGAAGCTCAAAAGAATGCGGCCATTTGTCTCTTACCTACCTATGACCTGGAGTTGTCCCCCCTTTCCCAGGTACAACTTACACTTAGTGATTGACATCTCAGGTCCCCCTAAAGTGTGTAAAACCAAGCTGTGCCTTACTTAACTACCTTGGATACATGTTGTCAAGACCTCCTGAGGCTGTGTCACATAAAGTCAGCTTTTTAGATTAACTGAGACCTGACTTAGATTTTCAGGGTTCACATGTTTCATACACAAAATGAGTTCACACATTTAACGGGTGTTTTGTTCTTGGAGAAAACTAACTCAATGCCATTTTCTGCCTCATTAAGATAGTTCCCATTTTTGACTGAAGTTAGAATCAGGGTTCCCCTGCCCCCCCCACTGCAAACAAAACCTGACCCATTATGCCTGCAGAAGATGTACTGAGTCATACATCCCAGATAGTTACATTTGAGGGCAGTTCTGTTCTATACCATCATTAAATTTTGCCCTGGGGAATTTTCTGTCTGCCAAGGTGGCAGGGTGAGTGACGGATCACTCTGCTTGAGAGTTGAGATCGTGATTTTAATCACAATTCCGCTCCTCTGTTTGACACCACGAGGGAGGCTTCTCTTTTGGCAAGAGGAAAAGAAGCGCGGTTTGGGGCGATCGCTCTTTGAGGTCCCTTTCAAATTGACCTAAGTGTGCAATTCCTCTCTCGTCTCTGGAAACCAGCCGGCTTCAGAGCTTTCCTGAGAAGCCCCACCCAGGGGATATTTATTCATTCCTATGGTCCAAAAACTGCTGGTTTGGGACCTAAGGTCTAGATTTGAGGCTGGGGGTCTGTGACACCCTCAATGGCTGCCCCCTCCCAGGGCTGTGGGCACCCTGGAGCTGCCAGGCTGCCTGGGTGCACATCCAAGCTCTACATTTCTTCCCTTTCCAGTGAGTTAGGGTCTCCAACCCTACCACCATCAATCACGGTTTGTACTGGGACGTCCCTCCTGGAAGTCACTCAACAGCCACTTCCCCACCGGAGAGGCGGAGCCTCTTCCCTGTTGAGGAAATGTGTTCTCTTTCCGGGTCCACAAGGGGCGTAGTTTCTAGGGCAAGAACTTTCCATCGCCATATTTTCTCCCCATCCCATCCATCTTCATTTGGGAAATTTAACGGTTCATGTTTGAAATTTGCGGGAGCAGGAAGAAACTAAGAGTCAGTCTCCCCAGGGGAAGTTTAAAGGAACTCCTTTCATTGGCCACAGAAACTCGGGGAGGTGGAAATTTCTCCCAGGAAAAAATTCCCCTGCTCCTTCACCCACACCGATTTCCAGCTCTCTGGAATCCCCTCCCCCAGAGTGGGAGTTCTCTTTCCCCTCCTGGGTTTCCCCTCTGGGGTCCCCTTCCACACCCTCTCGTGGAAGCCTGTCTTCCCCTCCTAAACTCCTTTTCTCTCTCTATTCCCTTCCACCCAGTGTGGAAGCTACTTTCCTCTCCTGGATTCCATCTTTCTGGATTCACTCACTCAGTGTGAGAGTTAGCTGTTTCTTTCTCTCTCCTTCTCCTGTTTCTCTCTCTCTAAATAAATAAATCACTTTCTACAAACACTTTTGAGTCCGGCATTTATGCGCACTGTGCCATGGTCCCCCTCTCATTCTTGAGAGGTCAGGAGACCAAGAACTTGGAGAAACGTCCTCTCGGGGAGCTGAGGGCACCCTGAACCCCTGAACCCCAATATAACACTGTGGCCATGGCAGCTGAGCTTCCTTGATGGTCAGCAGGTCCCAGATTTGAGGGTCCTAACTGCGGGGACACACCTGGGTATCTCAGTGGGGTGAATGTTGAGAGGTGACAGGCTTCCCGAAGCTAGGACATGAGTGTTTCCTGAGGCCCTCCAATGCCACTGAGGCTGCTGCAGCCTGACCTCAAATAAAAGCAAAGGCAGTCTTCGGTGTAGGTCAGGGGACTGTGGGGCCGGCGGGCCTGGGGTCCTGGGATAAATAAGAGACTATTCCTCGCAGAGGCAACGCTTTGTAAAAAGGTACAAAAGTGGAAACTGGTCTGCAAAGAATGCTGTGTGGACCAGAGTTAGCACGAAGGAAAAATTCCTGCTGGGGAGAGACCTTGGAGAAATAGGCTGGAGCCTGTGGGGAAGGTTCTAAATACCCGGCCACTGCCCCGAAGAGCAGGGACTTCATCTTGTAACCACTGAGAGCACCTAGAAGGGTGAAGTTAAATGGAGGACTGCCACTTCATTTTTCTTTTATGTTATTTACTTAATTTTTTTAATGGTAAAGTTCACATAGCAAAAATGTTATCATTTTAGTCATTTTCCAGCATGCACCTCAATGTATTCACACAGTACATACACAACTTTATTTCAGTTCATGACCCTGCTCTGAATTAAATGATACTTTGTGATTTTCTTTTTTAATCAGTGATGGAATCTAGAAAGAAGCTTCGTGGTTGGCTTTAGATTTGGATCAGAAAGGACGTGAAAGAAATGGCTAATTCCAGGTGTGCTCAGAACCCCACTTGGCAAGAGGATTTAGTGAGTGAAGAAACTACGTTTCATAACAAATGTGTGTGTGATATTGCATATAATAGCTTTTATCTGACACCAGGTCTTGCTCCGTCACCCAGAGTGGAGTGCAGTGGCGTGATCTTGGTTCATTGCAACCTCCACCTCCTGGGTTCAAGAGATTCTCCTGCCTCAGCCTCCTGAGTAGCTGGGATTACAGGTGTCTGCCACCATGCCAGGCTAATTTTTATGTTTTTAATAGAGATGCAGTTTCACCGTGTTGGTCAAGATGGTCATGAACTCCTGACCTCAGATGATCTGCCCACCTTAGCCTCCCAAAGTCCTGGGATTACAGGCATGAGACACTGCACCCAGACTATGATCGCTTCTTAATATCCACATCGCCTGTCAGAGAAACCGGCTCACAGATCGTAAGTTATGTTCTATGGTGGACTCCTGGCTGGCAGCAGGACTGGCCTCAGAATGCAGGTTCCCGCTGGCACCACAGCTGCCTCCAATGTCCTTCCCTGCAAGTGTAAATACATGTTTCCTCACCTCCCTCATGATACCTTCAAACGGAGGTGTCAGCTCTCTGCAAAAGCAAACAGAATCAAGCACAAAGAAGACAGAAGCATTAGGAAGCCTGGAGGCACAGCTGGTGCCCCACGCATGTGCTCTGGGGAGCAGACGGCCTGGGCTCCATGCCACCTTGGGTTGTAGGAGTTTCTCCTTAGTCCAGCTGAAAACAGGGTCCTTGTCACATGGACATGAAATATGAGGCTCACAGATACTTTGAAGGGTGAGAAAATGAAATGTATTGAATGAAAAAGAAAAAAAACTCAGTGAGGTGAGAGAGGTCACTGTTAACAGGCCCCATGTAACAGATTGCATCTCTGGTCACCACACCACGGAACAGGAGAGAGGCCAGGCTCTCTCCCCTTGCAAAGGGCACCAACTTCCCACGCTCCTCAGTGCACATTCCTCCCAGTGCGCAGGCCAGTCAGAGGTCCCGTCATGGAGCCCTTCCCACCTGGCGGTCTCACTTGCTGTCCAGCCGCCTCCAACATCACCACCACTCCAGACCCCTGGATGTGGATCTGCCAGATGCGCATCTTTCCTTTCTCTCCCTCCTTCTCCCACTCTCTCTCTCCCTTTTCACTCTTAACTGACCACTAAGACTCCATTAGGTGTTGAAGGTTACAAGGATGGTGCGCATGCTCACTCGTACATAGCTGCATGTACACACACACACATATTCAAACACATGTGCATGCACGCACACACCCACACGTATTCAAACACATGTGTGTGCTCGCATACATACATGCACGTGCATTCAAACACATGCATGCACATGTATTCAAACACATGTGTGTGCACACACACACACATGCACATGTATTCGGATCCATGTGCATGCACACACACACATGCAGACATATTCAAACCCATGTGCATGTACACACACATGCATGCACATGTATTCAAACACATGTGCATGAAAACACACACGTACACACACACACACACACACACACACAATTGGGTTCTACCCCAGAACCAGGTTAGGTTCAAGAGTTCTTTCCCCAAGGCCCATGACCCATCTCCCCCAGTTTCTTTTTTCATGGGTATATGCTATTTTTTTCCTGTCATTTAGTCATGAGTAGTTTAGCTGAGCTGGAGGCTTGCTGTAGAAAAACATGGACATTCTCGCCAGCCCCTCCAGAGCGTCTTTAGAATATTACCAGACAACTTCTCTTGCTGAGGGAAACTCCAACTGCCGATTTTCCTTCTTGGCAACAGGTTTTCCACAGGAACAGGATTCTGTCCCCACACCCAACTGGCTCTCTTCTCCGGAATCGCCTTTGGCCTGGGTCATTCTCCTGTTGCAGAATACGCTTTCTTCTGTCATCCGGCTTAGAGGCCACCGAAGGGGCCACAGCACAAACTTAGGATGGAAAATAAGAAACAATTGAGGGGCACATGAACTGTGTTTAAGGAGTGGCTGCTATCGCGCTTCCTGCCAATTTGTGGACATGTATACATTCACAGAAAATGTGAATTTACTGACTTTGATTTTGGTCCCTGCCACATAGACCGTCCAAGGCCTTTTCACGATTTCTACATCCAAGTTCCGTAAAGAATGTGTTTTGACGAGGATTGTGGCAGCTTCCTGAGCCACTGGCCCGTGAGTCTCTGAAGATTGCATCGTCTGTCCCACTGTATCATGATTCACTGTCATTATCTCATCCCTTCTTGGCTTCACCTTTGGGGAGGAAGCTGAGCATCTACAGAAAGACCAGGAGTTCTGAGAAATGCTTGCACAGATATTTTCTGTTTATGGCTTCGGTTTTAGCTCATTTTACACATCAATGTTGCTTTTCCCATGGAAATGTGATAGTGACATGTTATTACGATTACATAGATTCATTTACTCACTTTATATTTATCTAACGCCTCCTATGCACCAGGTTACGAGGTGGAGACATTAGGGTAATAAAAGGCTGACGGGACTTCTGTGCCTGGAAAGCCCAACCAGCCAGGGGAGAAGGGGATGTTGGCGGTGGTGGGGGACACACAAAAAACCCTAAAGAGTTTGAGCTGGGTAAATCTCCCTCTTTGCTAACCATTAATTCCAGGTCATCACATTTCCTGCTTGGGCTACGAGTAGTCTCAGTCCAGAGCAAAATGAAATATGTAGTTAACATCGACCAGTGTGGGCCAAAGGGGTACTGTATTAGTCCATTTCTTGCTGGTATAACAGATACCACAGAGTGGGTAATTTATAGAAAGAAAAAAGATTGTTTTGAGTTCTGGAGGTTGGTAAGTCCAAGAACACAGCACCGGCCCCTGGCAGGGATCATCCCATGGCAGATGGCAGAAAGCAGAAGGCAGGAGCAAGCTGGAGAGAGAGAAAAATGGAGCTGAACTTACCCTTCCATCAGGAGCTCACTCCCACAATAATGGCATTATTATTAGTCACTCTTACAGGTCCTACCTCTCAATCCTGTTATAATGGCAGTGAAATTTCAACATGAGTTTTGGTGAAAATTCAAATCATAGCACATGTTGTCCACCCACTCAGGCTGGGAGAATATACTAGAGGAGCACTATTTGACCCTGTTCATTTCACTAAAATGCCGTGCAAACTCAGGACGCGTTTCTGTGTCCCCTCTGGGGCAGCCACTCACAGCTTGTCTATATCCCACCCACACAGTCAGAAAGAACCCAGTCTTTTTCTGCATAATAATAGAATCTTACGTAACATGTTGGGACAGAATCAGGGAAGGAGTCCTTTCTCAAAGTAGATAAGTTGTGTTGTTCTCACAGCAAAACTTTGTTTTGCTGCTTTGCTTTCTTGGAGATGAGGTTGCTTGTTCGGTTGGTCATCTGTTCCAAGCATCTCAAGCAAGATGTTCACTAGTGGAGAAAAAGCAGGACAGTGGTCCTCAGGGCCTCCCCAACATGCATATATGGTGGAGGGAAGGAACTGACCCAAAAAAAATGCACCAGCAAAATGACCTCTGCAGAGGAAGGAGAGGGTCCTTGTAGGAGAGGGATGGGGTGGCTAGACTTTGGCAGGGAGCACAAGCATGGATTTGGGGATGATCAGGCTAAAGCTCAGGTCATGGGGTGCTGTCCGTCCCCTCACAGAGGCAGGGAAAAGCCCCTGCAAGGTTTGTCCAGCCTGCATTCTCCCCACCCCTGCTAGGAAGCCCTGCCCCTTGACCTGGCTTGTTCAAACACATGCAAGAGTTCAAACTGGACAGGTCTAGGTGGGGTCCAATAACTTGCTTGTCTAACATCTTTCCTGGGTGATGCTGACACTGCCAGTCCAAGGACCCCACTTTGGGAACCACTGATGTCCCTTAGGCCTGCTGTGTGGTAATTCTGCGGACCCTGTAAGCTCCAGATGCTACAATGATGAAGTGAAATAGTGGATGCAAAGGGGGTGGCTGGTGTGTCACAAAGAGCTCAAGGATTTTCAAATATATGTTGATCATATTATTGTTCACTCAAAAATAAGGATCATGGACGTCTTTGGGTCTAAGACACTGGATTTTTAAGAAATTCTTCTTACATTTGGGGCTTTAGTTCTTAGCTGTGGTTTTCTTCCAATTGATGTCAGCTAATATTGAGCCGTATTACATCTTCTAAATCACTCTTTACAGCCCCCATGGTATTTAAAATATCTTTGTTCCCAACATCCTGGAGAACTTAGCTAACCCTTTTCCAGATCGAATAAAGTCCCTGGTGTTTTCGTTTATTTACAGCTTTTGGAGGTGGCATGAGAGCTGAGGCTATTGTTGGCACACGGTGAGTGTTTTTCACCCTATGCTACCTAGAGGTTAATTGAAATGAACACCCTGGAATAGAGGAAGTAACCAAATACGAGGAAGGCAGAAAAATATGCAACCTCAGGTCCAGCTTGTTGCTCCATTGATTAATACAAACAGCAAAATCCCAGAAACTGAGAGCATCCAGGTCCCAGAGCCACATCTGAGTGACTAAGCCACCAGCCAGAAATTGGGACTCACTAGTCCTGTATTTCATCCTTTGGGGATATCTCGCATCACACTTTTTATTATTGTTAACGTTTTATTTTGGAAATAATTTTAATCAACATTTAAGAAAAAGATAGTAGAACAGAACAAGAACAACTGTACTCCCTTTACTAGAAGCAACTACTGTTACCCGTTTGCCCACCAGCTTTTTCACCTATTCTCTGTCTCTGAGAGTGTGTGTGTGTGTGTGTGTGTGTGTGTGTGTGTGTGTGTGTGTGTGGTTTTTGTAATGTAGGTATGGTATGTATGTGTATATATATTATATTACAAAAACCACACACACACACATAAGTCACTTTAAGGCATGCCACTCTCCTGCTCTTCATCAAAATCTACCTGTCCTCTGAACAGACCAAGCGTTGAAGGATGCTGAAGCATTTGTCTTTGCTGAGCATTCATGATGATTCTCATCTGAACCATTTCGTACTGTGAAAGCTGCGGAATGAGGCTTTTTAAGGTCAGCGCACCCTCCTCATAGACAGGCCGTAGGTAGCACTTGGCTGCAAGCTGCCCCTTCTCCCCTGTCTATTTGATGGACCTATTTATTATTGACATTGACTCACTGACTCATTTGCAATAATTCACTGGCATCCTTAATTTTTTTGGAATGCCACTTGTCCTGGGCTTGGCTAATGGGAGCTCCTTCTGGTGGTTCTGTGTCCTCATGTGACATGCTCCTGTCATTTTTTATTTTAAGTATTTTCTTCCTTTCCAACACAGTAAGATGTTCCAAACTGACAAAGATTCGCTCCTTGACTAAACTCTACTCAGGCCCTTTTGAGAGCTTTTTCAACAAGACCTTGACTTTGGGACTTCTGGGTTTGTCTCTGTGTTGTCCAATTTTAGCAGGAATCTTTTTAAGTCAGTTTAGCCCAAGTCCACCATTCTCCATCTCTGGTCATGCTAGATATCTAGTCAGGTTTCTCATTCCCCACCATCCCCCAGAAGGCGTCAGATCACCCTGGCCGCCCCCAGCAAGCACCTTTCCAGGTTGGTTTAGCTGGACTCTCCCCAGCCCCCAATGTTTCCCTTCACTAATTTCCAGTCCACAAATGTCCACCCTGCCCCTTGGTTATAAATTCTCACTTTTTCTTGTATTCAGAATTGAGACCAGTTCTATACTGGAGTCTCTTTTACCCTATTGCAATAGCTTTTCTGAATAAATCTGTTTTTACCATTTTAACAAACTGCCATCTATGGTTTCTCTTTGACAAAACTCATCTCTCTGGGTTCTGTCTTTTTTTTTTAATGCCTAAAACAAGGCAACTGACATCTATCTATCTATCTATCTATCTATCTGGTTTACTTTAATGCTATAAAGAGAGTGTTCTTTACCACATACCTGGGGTTCTGAATGGAAGTCTACTGGTCAAATAGGACTCCTTGGTAGCAAGAGGCAGAAGATCTGACTTGAATAAGCCTGAGTAAAACATCGATTAATTGGTCAAAAGAAGTCAAGGGAGAGTTGAACAATTAACCCTGGGAGGGGAGGGATGTATCTGGCCCCAGGGACTGCTGAAAACCAGGATGCAGACGGTGCCAGGCAGTCTCAGTTTCAGAGCCTCATCTTTGCTTCTCCCAGTGGGCAGCTGCAGCCCTGAGCTGTGTCCCCCAATAGCAGGACATGGTATGACATGCCTGGCTTACTTTGCTCAGTTTTCACAATCAGGGAATTTCTATTCAAAACCACTGGGGAAGAAACAGAATTTTCTGGCTTGGATGAGGTTTCCAGCCCTGGATTAATCAAGAGGGCCATGGATGCAAGCTCATAAGAGAGGACGGATCTGGTCAAATGGAAGCAAGAGAGGAGGAGGGGCTGGGGAGCAGGGAGCAGATAATCTTGAAATGGAAGGAAGAGAGGAGGAGGGGTAGGAGCACTGAGCAGACAATCTTGTGCCTGTTTGTCACAAGCATGAGGGCAGTTGACTCCCACTCGCTATTCTCAGATGTTACAAGGGAGCCATTTCTCTTCTTCTAAGTCATGCTGGAAGATAAAGTTTCCAATAATTACAAAACCGTATGATGTTCCTGACAAAGTTACATAGGTAATGGAAGCAAAGAGAATGTCAACCAACCCCGCTTCCTTGTCTCACATTTACTTGTCTGTGCTGTGGCATTATGTGTATTATGTAAATAGGGAAAAGGCCATCGGGAGAGAGAGGCCCTTGGAGATCAGTCCTAACCATCTGTGACCTTGGGCACCTGGCCCAACCTCTTGGACATGTGTCAGCAGTGGTGAATCCCCACGGGTCAGTACCAACCTCAGTTCTTGCCTCCTCAGAAGAAAGAATTCAACTGAGAAGACATAAGGCAGAAGGAGAGACAGAGACCGAGGCAAGTTTTAGGGCAGGAGTGGAAGATCATTAAAAAGCTTTAGAGCAGGAATAAAAGGAAGTAAAGTACACTTGGAAGAGAGCCAAGTGGGCAACATGGGAGATCAAGGGTACTGTTTGACATGCGACTTGGTGTTTATATGTTGGCATGCTTCCGGAGTCTTGCATCCCTTCTCCATGATTCCTTACCTGGGGGAGGATGTCTGCATGCACAGTGGCCTGCCAGCACTTGGGAGGACCACAGGTGCAGTGTGTTTACAAAGTGGAGTTGTGCACCCGCTCACTTTGAGGCATTCTTCCTTTACCAGCTGAATGTTCCTGGAAGGTCATCTAGCAGTTAAATTCCTCCATGTTGCCTCTTAATGTGCATGCTTCAGCCCACTCGCCCAACTCCTGAGATCTTTTCAGGAAACTGTTGCTCACCAGCTTCAGGTGTTTTCTGTCTATTGGGAGACTGTCTTGCCCTGGTGCCAGCTGTGACCAGTTATTATTTCAGAGAGACAGTGTAACAACTGCCTATCACCTGATGGTGGCCTGACATTCCTGGGGGAAGGAAGGGGTCTCTCCTGCCCTGCTCATGCCCACCGGACTACCGACTGGAACACTTAGGCTAGCTTGAAATTCCCTTTCTGCTCTAACATCCCTTGATTGCGTGGACTGTATTTAAGCAGACTCAATATTATGACAGCTTTGGCCTTGCCTTTGCATGCAGCTCAGCCAACTCATGACTGTTGGTGACCACAGATGGACAGAGAACCCAGTCATGGGCCAGCCTCCTTCCCTCCCTATTACCTAATTCCCAACTCCGTCCTGGCAGCCTTTGACATTCTTTTGGTTTGGACCCCATCTGTGGGTCCTGTTTCACCCATCAAATTCCAAATTAGGTTCATCTATTACCATAACAATAAGTGGACAGCATGAGGCTGCCAGCCTTTTCTACCTCCAAGTGACAGCCCCTGAGCTTATCATCCAGGAACAGCCTCACTGCACAAAGCCACCCATGTTCGCAGACCTCATGGTCACTGCCACAGTGGTCAGAACAGCAGCCACTTCCACCACTCACTGGGAGGAGCTCCATGAGGCCAGGGCCTCCAGCAGGATTACAGAAAAGACACTTGGAAGTGGGTGCTGAGTTATAGTCGGGGTTAGGTGACTTGTGTTTTGACTTTATTATGAATGTGTCATGTTTCTAGGAGTATGAACATGCTTGGAAAACGGAGTCGAGATTAAACTACTGGTTTCACCATGAGGGATGGGATTAGTGGTTCCTGGGCCCTGCCAGCGATGCAGCTGTATAGACAAGCCACAGTGACCTAATCTCCCCAAGTATGAGCTGGCCCCTCCAGCTGTGACGGGGGAGTTCTAGCTGGAGGATGTGAGACAGATTTGAGTGGGGTGGGAAAGTCTGTGAGTGTCTGTGGATGCCAGAGGAGAAAGGGGGTGCTGTATTAAAGAGAAAGAAATACAGCCACGATTACAGAGGGAGACCATGTGGGCAGGTGGTGAGTATTCCTGAGCTCAGGAAAGAGGAAAAAGGCGAAGGAGAAGCCAGGGGCATCAAGCAAATTAAGAAGGCCATGCCCATGGCAGAAGCAAAAACCAGCAGGAAAGGGGACAGCCCGGTCTTGTCCAAAGGAAGTGAGTCATGTTCCATTTGCAGAGAAGTGGCTAATAAAAAACGTTGGTAAAATCAGTACGTTTTAAAATATTTGGTGATTTTCAAGAAAGGATTAGGGAGATGTCGAGTCCTCATTTGGAGCAGTTTTTCCCTGGTGCTGAGTGTGGACAAGCTCACATCTTCCCCCACATGGTTCCTTGAAACTTAATGAGGAGTCATTCTAGTGCATATTTCTTCCACTCACCGAGTTAATTTCCAGCACGTTATTCCAACGGTAGTTAAATCATTCATTGACGGTCTAATTTCACCCTCTTCTCCTCGTCTCCTTCCCGCCTACCATTCTACGTCTTTTGGATAGATTTATAAGTGCACAACAACTGAAAGTAAAGAATTTTCAAAAACTCTTTGGTTCATTTTAACCTACTTTTTTCTATCTATTTTTAGATAGTTAAAAATTCAATAAGGCATTATCAAAAGTATGTTTTTCAGGCCTTTTGAGCTTAAAAATGAAAGACAATATCCCAAGGCAAGGATGAAACTAAATTTCCTAGACAATAGATTCAAACACTCATATTTCATATTTTTCTTTATGTCAAAACTAAACTGATATTTAAACTAGAACAGTAGTGCATGTAGATTCAGTTACTATCACACATTTTAAGAACACAAACGTAAAAGTGACTCAATCGAAAGTGGATATTTTTTAAAAATCGAGAACAAATTATAATTTCTGAATGGCTCAAAGTAACCATTTAGAAAGTTCAAAATTCATTCCAAAAGCTGGAAATCAACTCCTGTAAAATGAGCAGATTTTATACAAATGGACCAATCCAGCAGATAATATGAGATCTGTGTGTACTCCTGTGAGTTCAGCTTCCCTGTGTCTTTGTGTCAATATTGTATCCACAGCATTGTTGATCAAGATACGTAAAGGTCCCGGTGATTTTGACTGAGTGCGTGGCTGTCTGTCCCCTTTCCCTACACATCCTGTCTGAGTCCCTCTCTATATAGAGAGAGGAAGTCTATACATATGTGTGTGTGTGTGTGTGTGTGTGTGTGTGTGAGAGAGAGAGAGAGAGAGAGAGAGAGAGAGAGAGAGAGAGAGAGAGAGAGAGAGGGCAAGGTTAATTTGGAAGGCACAGAGTCTATCGCCCCCAGGTCCTGAGAGTGTACTAGAGGGAAAGGGGAGGATTTCAGAGAGCTTTCTTGCTGTGTTGGCTGCTCTTGGAGAAAGGCTGCAGGCCTAGCCAGAGCTGCAGCAAGAGGATGGCATGGCATACATGCTGGGCAGCAGAGCTGCAGGACATGGAGGGGTGTGTGTTCCAGGGGAGCTCCATGAGCCCCAGCACCAGCAATCTGAGCAGGTGTGTGAGCCAGCGTGCAGTCCTGCCCATAGGAGGTAGGGCAGTGTGTGGAAATACCAGAGGTAGAACTGGTAGTGGAAGGGGTGGCTGAAGCAGATGCCAATGGAGTTAGAGGTGAAGAGAGTAGAAACAATCTGGCTGGGTATGAGGAGCTGGGGTGGAACCTTCCTTTTGGAGGGATTCCTCAGCAGTGACAGCATGCATTCCCCTATCCTGCACCACCAGTAGAGGGTAAACAGCAAGTGCAGGGTGAGGTGGGCGGCCACAGGGCCAAGTGGAAGGCAGGTGTAGGCAGAGAGCCTCTGGGAGGAAGCCCCATTTCACTGTCCAGCAGAACAGAAACTGGCGGCCAAGGTTTAAGGAGCAGGACAGGTAGCCAGGAGCTTCTCCAGCAGGAATGGTAGCCCCAGCGCCACCTGAAGGCCAACACAGATGCCCTGCTTAGGGAGGGCACCAGAGAAGCAAAACTGTGAGGAGAAGAAACAGTAACCCAGGGGTGAAAAGCAGCACATTCATCTTCACAGACACTGCCAGGCCCAAACAGCAGCAGCCCCAGCCCCAGTGCTGGGCCAGCAGGAGGCTGATACTGAGGCCACTGGGTCATAGAAGAGCCACAGCACAAAGACGCAATGAACCCGGTAAGAGGCGTGGCACATGAAAAGTAAGATGAAGGGAATTACCTTGCAGGTCTGGTGGCAGATCAAGAAGACAAACAGCAAGGTGACCAGGTAGAGCACAGCAAAGATGTTCCAGGCATGTGAATGTCAGTGCCTCGGCCAGGGGCATAGAACAGCCCCATAAAGATGGACACAAAACCAGCTGGGTACAAAAGTGGTCCACTGTCATCCCACAGCTGGGTAGAGTCATAGGTACCACTGATGATGCCTTCCACCCGGGCCATGCAGACCTTCTGGTTGATCTCTGTGTCTTTCACTAATTTTCAGACTTCTTAATGGGAGTCATTTAGGTACCTGTGGAGGTACAGGGAAAGGAAAAAGACAGCCACACATCCCGGAGAGCCAGGTATGAGAAAACATGGGCAGGACTGGGCACTGTGGCTCACACCTATGACCCCAGCATTCTGGGGGACTGGAGCAGATGGATCACCACCTGGAGACCAGTCTGGGCAACATGGTGAAACTCCATCTCTACTAAAAGAATACAAAAATTAGCCAGGTGTGGTGGTGGGCACCTGTAATCTCAACTGCTTGGGAGGCTGAGGAAGGATAATTGCTTGAACCTGGGAGGTGGAGGTTGTAGTGAGCCAAGATTGTGCCACTGTACTCAGTGAACCAAGATAGCACCACTGCATTCCAGCCTGGGTGACAGCACGACACTCTGTCTCAAACAAACAAACAACAAAGAAACACAGGCACACGGGATCATACGGTACAGATCTGACTCAAAAGCGACATGTTGCAGAGGGTCAAATTGATCCATGCACCCTTCTACAGCACTTGAAGGGGAAGAATGTCACCAGACTAATCTCAGAGTAAAAATCAAAACCCAAAAAGACTGCTCCAAAAGGAGACTCATCTTCCAGAACTTCCAGGTCAATTACACATCTTAAGATTACCAAAGCAGGAATATCACTAAGGGGGAATTTTTTCTTCAGGACATGCTGAACTATGACAGTACTCAGATCAGGACAGTAAATTACCTTATTGGGACCGACTTTAGGAACACCGTATTCAGGTTCATCGTTGTCTCACCCCTGGCTTCTGCTAAAGCCCTGGTGTTTCCATTAATTCACGAAGAGACTTAAAAAGCAAGTTAACTCTCATTTCACACTGAAGTAAATCAGCTTTTACTTTGAGCTTCCATCATAACAAAGTAAGTCTTTGATACGGTTTGATTTGGAAGAGCACAGTCTATCGCCCCCAAATCTCACCCTGAATTGTAGCTCCTGTAATCCCCACATGTCACAAGAGGGACCCAGGAGGAGGTAATTGGGTTTTTCCCATGCTGTTCTCGCGATAATGAATAAGTGTCAAGAGATCTGGTGGTTTTATAAAGGGCAGCTCCCCCACACACGCTCTCTTGTCTGTTGCCACGTAAGACATGCCTTTGCTTCTTCTTAGCCTTCAACCATGATTGTGACGCCTCCCCAGCCGTGTGAAACTGTGAGTTCATTAAACCTCTTTTTCTTTATAAATTATGCAGTCTTGGGTATTTCTTCACGGCAGTATGAAAATGGACTAATACAGCCTTAATGGAAATGTTCCTTTGAGTATAAAAATTACAGAGCCAGAGCAAATCTTTCAAAAGCAAGCAATCTTGGATCCTGTCTACAAGTTGTGATTAACCCACCTGGGACAAGAAATAATAAGTGTTTTCAAACAGCCACCGGTCTGTTGCAAGAAGCAGTATTTTCAGAAGCAAGGAATGTGGGAGTAGAGCAGTAGCATTTAGTCCACTTAATTTATTAACACACTTAGTGTACTCTGAATGTGCCCTGAATGCAGGTGCCCGAGGTGCCAGTCTTCTGAGACACACTGCTCCTGAGAAAGGGGCCAGGGGCAGTGGGTGCTTAGGGCCAGCAGGGGCTTTCAGCCATGACAGGGCTCAACAGTCATCCCTGTCTTCCTGACGCAGTCTGTGGAGGCTGCTTCCCCTGTGAAGCTGTCCCAACCATCCTCCAGTGCAGTCACGAGCACAGGCGGGAAGAAGCCCGACCGATTTGTGAGATGCAGGAGAAAGGTATGGAGAAAAAGCACAGACTACTTCCACTTCATGAAACTCCTTTCAGCATCTGAGCATCCTTTGTCACTGCATTTTTGTTTCCTTTTAAATTTGGTGTGGGTGCATAAATCTGCTCCCATGAAGACTGAGTTGAGCTTCTTCCAGAACTTGAATTTCACACTAGGAATGCTGGGCTAAGGAACACCTGTGATGCTGTGGACGTCCCGGGCAGAAGGTCAGGCCGCACTCAAATGTAGAACCTCGTGTCTCCTGGCCACCAGATGTGCCAACTTTGAAATGAAGTGAAAACCAATCATCTCTTCAGTCCGTTTTAGGTGTAAAAGGAAAACAAAATCTTTGGACATCTTTGAACCCCAAACTCATTATGCCAATGGGAACTAAGTCACGCAAAAGAAAAAAAAAAAGAAAGAAGAAAACTTGCCTTCCTTTTTGTTCCCACACAGATGGCTGCAATGACAGAAGGCCACGTATCTCCCCAGGAGGCCTCCCTCCCAAATCGCTCACATGGAGATTTTTTATGGACCTTCAAATATTTCAGAATCCATATCCCCGCTATAACCCATAACCCTAAAGCAGAGTTTTATGGAAACTTACCCAACAGGGTAAAGTGGTAGCTTATCTTCACAGGCACAGAACAAAGACCAGACTAGAATCCTCCCTCCCTCCGCCCACCCTGAAGCAAATGCATTATTTGACTTCTTCCTCTACTCTATGTTTGCCTTATCCTGTATAAAAATGCAGGTTTACTGAGTGCGGATTTACAAATGCATCGTTAAATGTTTTTCTGCCCCCCTCTTTTCACATATAAAACTTGGATTCAGTGAGTGCTAATCAAAGCCTCACCAGAACACAACACTCACCTCATCGTCTACCTTTCTCCCCTTCTTTTCCTCCTTCCCTTGCTTCTCACTCTTTGCCCTTTAAATACTGCAGTCCTCAAAGCCTTCTTTGGAAAAAGCCCCGACCACAGATCCTATTGTGACTCCTGGACACATCCTCAGCCTTGGCAAAGCAAACCTCTAAATTGATTCATATCTGACTCAGATACTTTTTGGTTTAAATAGTCCTCTCAGTAAAGGTAATAAATTGCTTTC
The DNA here is from genome assembly GCA_963573925.1 of Callimico goeldii. NCBI lineage: Eukaryota > Metazoa > Chordata > Mammalia > Primates > Cebidae > Callimico > Callimico goeldii. The sequence goes on along the minus strand of CAUYOR010042165.1, from coordinate 3,802 downwards.
CTGGTTAAATGTGCAAAAACCAGGACAATCCAAGGCCTTTCACTGGACACAAGCGGGGAAAATCCAGAGCTCCAGGCTGAGGTCGGTGTGATGTGCAGGTACTGGGAGTTGATCACAAAGCACTGCCTTCTCCTGAGCAACCCGGAAGTTCAGAAGGAGTTTCTGCAAACATACACAGATTCTTACCTACATGTACTTGAGCTGTTTTCTCTAGTTTAGCTGCCTGATAACTTGCCTCATAGGTGAACTTTTGCAAAGTAAAAAGGCAGGTTTAAGGAAACAAAAAGACAAAACCTCTTGTTCAGAGTGATATCCAATCTGAAACCGAATTCTATTCCATTGCCATTACTAATTCAAAGAACCACTGGAACCTAAGGCTGAAACATCTCCACTCCTCTCTTTCTGTCCCTTACTCTCCCATACCAAGGTTTGGGGTCTTCAAAAGGAAGCCAAATTCAACAGGGACAGATATTTTAGAAGAAAAACTCATTTTATTTAAAACTTCATTTTATTAAACTCAAGGTATTTGTCTCTAGTTGATCTGATGACTCAGAGGTTTCATGTTGGCCTCCTCCGAGGGCTTTGGAAAGCCTCATATGCCCACAGAGGATGCAGCTGATAAAACAGAGACGGCCAGAGACAGTCACTTATCCCAACATCAATGGGTGCTTTCAGTTGATTCAGATGTAATTGAAATGCCCCATTTGCATTGAGTTCGCCAGTGCAGGAAAACACGGAAAAGACATGTCGGCCTTGCCCCAGGTTATAAACAATGTCGGATTTTTCATGAATTACATCTTATGACTGTTTCTAAATTTGAGAAAATAAATTGTCTAGCCACCAGTGTGTACAGATCTCCTTTCATCTTCATTCAGTATCCACTCAGCAGACAGAAGTTAAAAACTGACGTTACAAATGAGCAGAAGAGATGAAATGAGCAGATCACCAGACCCAACACAGAAGAGAAGATGTTCCTGCCGGGGCAGAGCCCACATTGTCCCCACCCCATCCCTTCACTGCAGCAGAAGTGTGCTTTCAAACAGCACATTTCCCGGGCGGCTGTGTGTTTGTAATCACCAGAAGAAATATGTCCCCCACGATAAGCTCAAAATCGTCACGGACATATAGAATGATTAGGTGCAGATGTTGACTCTTGTACGAATATTGTACTATAGATTCAATTATTAAACTTTTTGTCAGACTTAATCGCTCCAGTGCTTGAAGAACATATATGCCCCATAGTGTGATGTCAGAGTAACTGGAGTCATTCTACTAAAATGTTTAGTGTGAAATAAGGCAAAACTTTTAGACACGCACACACACACACACACACACACAGAGACATACACACACACACCAGAGACATACACACACACACACACACACACACACACGCATATGCACACACAGAGACATACACACACACACACCAGAGACATATACACACACACACACACGCATATGCACACACAGAGACACACACACACACACATATACACACACAGAGACATACACACACACACACCAGAGACATATACACACACACACACACGCATATGCACACACAGACACACACACAGAGACACACACACACACACACACACACCCCATGCTAATATTCCATATCTTTAATTATCACAATTAATTAGTGGAGTAGATTTTACTCAGAAGAGCTTAGTTGACAGATTTGTTTGTTGTAGAGCATTTCCCCTGCATGGAACTAGAAATATCATTGTAAATGTGGTGATTAACAACATTTCTATCTGCAGCTCAGAAAGTGTTGACACAGATGTTTGGCTAATCATTCATAGCAAATAGCTATTCCCATAAAGGCTAAGATTAGTCGGAATTGGCATGTGCTTCTTTCTTCTGTGAGTCTCATTTGATTATGGATGATGTTTTGTTAGAGTGTATCCATGCAACCTCATAAATGATGTAAAACCCAAGAAAAACACAGACTGCGTGCCAAAACCGAATTAAATACACATCAGAAAAATGTGAGCCTGATTCAGGTTCAGGTACCATGAAACTTGCCTTGGTCTATTGTTGTTGAAACCTTCAGGAAAACTATAAAAAGCAAGCCTGACATTAATATCAATTTAAAGTTGGCGTGGCTGCCAACAGCCATTCTGCATGAAACTCAGCTGGCTGCATCGTCTCCGGCTCGACATATGGTGGCAGCAACTGCAGCCTCCAAAAGCTGTGAAAAATGGCCCATGCATTCTGGGCAAGGAAAAGCCGTCTTATCTGTATAGATGTGCTGCCACTGTCAGCGTTTTTATCGTGATGAGCACAGACACGTCTGGGAGCTGGACATGGAGGTAGTTGTTCCTTCCGCTTGTGCTCTGGGTGAGCAGTTTCAGAGTCTCTTATCGGTGCCATACTCCCTCCTCCCATCAACGGACCCCAAGAGGTCCATTCAGCCTGCCACCGCTCTTCTCTGCTTTCCCACCGCCTCCTCACACAGATTCCGGGAATGCCAAGTAGAACTACCCATGCGGTTACTTCTGGAGCCTCCCGAGGAATCTGGAAGTCCTCTACCTTATTTCTCTACGCTCCGCAGTCCCAGGAATGGGACTTAGCAGAACAAGGGCAATACCAAATCACAGTGGAGAGCACCGGGTCCTCCAAGCAGTAAAGCACCTGCTCACTCGTGACTTGAATCGCCCTGTATTCCTGCGGTATGTGCCTGCTACTGGGAAGTTCTACCAGGTGCTGGGACAAAGACCTTGATGTGAAATGGTTGCATGAACTTCACCTGCCTGCCTGTCTGCCCACTAGAGAACTGAAGCCTGGACACCAGAAAGCAAAGTCAGGAGGGGAAAGCAGGCAGATGCTGTGGAGCATTCAAACTCTTGACTATCAGGTGGGCTGATAGCCATTTACCCTGGCAAGAAAATAACTGACATAACAGGAACGGGAGAGAATGCCAAGTTAGGTTCTCCCAGGAGAGGAGGCTAAGCCATGACCACTGTGAGTGCGCAGAGCACCCAAGTTTGTAGATGAATCCCATCTTAAAGCTGAAACCACTACTTACTAGAGGAGTGTCTCATCTACAGAAAGCTGAGACTGACTGCCCTCTTGAGAACTTTTATTTGTGTGAAAATATAGCGTCTCCTCCAAAATTCATATTGAAACTTCATCTCCATTGTGGTGGAAGTAAAGCTGGGGCCTCTGGGGAAGTGATTAAGAGGGCTCCACCCTCATGAACGGATCAATGCCTCATGAAAGGGCTGAAGGCAATGAACTTAGGCCCTTCTTCCCTTTCTGTCCCTTCTACCAAGTGAACACAGGGTGTTTTTCCCCTCCTGAGCATGGAGCAACAACGCCCATCTTGGAAGCAGAGACTGGACCCTGATCAGACACCAAACCTTGATCTTACACTTCCCAGTCCCTGGAACGATGACAAAATAAATTTCTGTTCTTTATATATTAACCACACAGACTAAGCACCTCACACGATCTTACTCCATCTCTGTCTCCCAAATGCAAGTTAAGCTGCTGCTACGCCATGTAACTTAGCCCAGTATTCCCCAGCACTTTTCATTTATATGTTTCTATGTATGCCAATCTCACCAAGGAACAGAAGTGGCATGCTCTTTCATTTTATTTTTTTATTTTTTTTTTTTTTGAGACGGAGTTTCGCTCTTATTACCCAGGCTGGAGTGCAATGGCGCGATCTCGGCTCACCGCAACCTCCGCCTCCTGGGTTCAGGCAATTCTCCGGCCTCAGCCTCCTGAGTAGCTGGGATTACAGGCACGCGCCACCATGCCCAGCTAATTTTTTGTATTTTTAGTAGAG